>NW_006497396.1:1040391-1075094 GCF_000471905.2 Amborella trichopoda
TTTTTTTTAAATACCAAGTCGATTCACCAAAACAAACTAGAACTGACCAGTGGCCGATTCCGATTTAATCGAAATATTAGAATTTTAACTGCCGTATTTTTCCTACATTGCTGGTAGCTCTCGCATTACTAGGGCCCAACGGTTTCGAGTAGAAGTTTCATATCTCTCTCTAAGTATCCTACTTTCTCTATTTTCGAATGCTCACCCCAAGTTGGAGTTTGGAGAAAGGGCAACAATCTCCCCCGTGTATAAAGCATGAGATAGCTCTCGCATTATTAGGGCTTACCTTGGCCTACCCATTTCGAGTCGAATCTTTGTTTTGTTTCGTTGTACTTGTGGGTGGCTATGAGGCTGTCATGTTTTTTTTTTTTTATCTTAATAATACATTTTAAGATTTATAACTAAAAAAATTTGTTAAAGAGAGAAGATGTCTTGATCTAACGGGTAGAAAATAACTACCGACCTCCCAGGAAAAGAGGGCTGCCTTCTTAGAGATTCCAGGAAGAAATCCACACCTTGAATAACGGCTTCCTCCTATCTCTCTATAACCAAGATTTCATGGTTATGGAGAGTGCCAATTGTTCGGGTAAAACCTTGATCTCTTCCCCTCAAAAGTTTATCATTCGTATTATTGCTCTTCGATTCTTGGATAAAACCTTTCATCGAGTTTTCTCTTCCAACATCGGCTCATCTCCATAAAATACCAGCAAGGTTCCTGCTATTCAACCCTCGGATAAAACCATCATCAAATTTTCTCTTCCATCATCGGCTCATCGATTATTTGGTTTCTTGTGAGTTTGTATTTTATTTATTTACTGTTATGCTCCATCTTATTTGACAAGGAAACAAAAACGAATAATATATGTCTTAAAAGTCGTCCGGTAGTTGCATGTACACTTTCTCTTCAAGTTTTCTATGCAAAAAAGCCGTATTCACATCCATTTGCTCAAGTTCTAAATTATGCATAGCAACTAAACCAAACACCAAGCAAATTGATACCAACTTGACAACCGGTGTAGATTTTTTATCAAAGTCAATCCCTTCATTTTGTGAAAAACCTTTTACCACAAATCTTGCCCTATATCTTTCAAGCTTGCTATCAAACCCCTAATTTATCTTGAACACCCATTTACAACCAATGATCTTTCTACCTTTTGGTAGCTCCACCAAATCTTAAGTTTTGTTTATTTGAAGGGCCAATATCTCTTTTTCCATAGCTCTTTTTCAATACTCGGTACCATCGTTATCAATGACTTTACGGAATGATGTTGACTCTTTATTTCTGGCTATCAAAGCATGTAAAGTATTTAGATCCATATAATCTTTGTGCCACTCGGGTGCACGAGTTTCTCTAGTAGAGCGCCTATATGCCAAATGCGCAACTTCATCATGATGGCCATGTGTTTCTTCATCTTGACTTCCTAGTTCTTCATGCTCTTTACTGTGGTCAAAGGGTATGTTCTCATGAGGCATAGCTGCACTTGGTGGAAGTGTTTCAGAGTTGCCGTGAAATTCTTGGCTCTCTTGTTGCATTTCTTGACCATTGTCATTTATCATCATCCATTTTGCCAATACCTTGGATTCATCAAAATGCACATCACAGGTAGTGATTATTTTTCTGATACTTGGATCCCATAACCAATACCCCTTCACACCCTTGCTATAACCCACAAAGATACACTTCTTTGACTGTGGATCTAATTTGTTCATTTGACAACTTCGAATAAGTGCATAGGCATCACAACAATTTTTTTTTAATCGGAGTAGTCACTTGGAGTTCCATACCGTACCTCATTAAGAGTTTTGTTTTTCAAATCTACCAAAGGTTCGGTTGATAAGATAACAAGTCATTGATACGGCTTCCGCCCATAATTATTGTTCCAGGCCGGCATTGCTTAAAATGCACCTCGCACGCTCCATCAAAGTGCGATTCAACCTCTCGGTGACACCATTTTGTTGAGGATTGTAGGCATTTGTGTAATGCCTAGTAATTCCCTCGGCCTTGCAAAAATTTTTGAACTTTTTTGATACAAACTCTCCACCATTATCGGTCTGAAGAATTTTGATGTGATGGTCCATAGATTTTTCAACATCGGCTTTAATATTCTTGAATGTACAAAACACATCACTTTTGGACTTGAACCTTTCTTGAGAAGACATTAACAAATGAAACAAAATATAATGTACCTTCATAAGATGTAGTTGGTGAAGGGCCCCATGTATTCGAGTGAATCTAATCAAGTTTGCACTTGCTTGTATACTTTCCGGCCTTGAAAGGTTGTCTATGTTGTTTCCCATAGACACAATGCTCACAAATTCGGATCCATCAATTTTAAGTGTAGGAATAAAATTCCTCTTCACATGCCCTAATCTTCTATGTCATAGGCAAAATGAAACTTTCTCACCTTCGACCATAGAATTCACTTCATCATTTGTTATTATGCTTCCCAATAACTTGTACAAGCTCCCAACTAGAATTCCTTTCATCACAATTAGAGCTCGTTTTGATACTTTGATTACTTTACCTTGACTGGTAAACTTATAACCTTTCAAATCTAGAGAAGAGAGGGAAATCAATCTCCTTTTTAATTCCGACACATACCTAATATCCTTAATTGGCCGAATAGACCCATCAAACATCCTTAGGGGAACCGAACCCATTCTAACCACCTTGCTAGTGAAATTATTACCCATGGACATCGATCCTCCTTCACATGACTTATATGAGTCAAATCATGATCTATGTGGGCACTTATGATGGGTGGCTCCACTATCAAGTATCCAATTTGATAGAATATTGAATTATATGCCACCATCAATACTTCATCTTCAATGAACCAGGATATATTGAATTCACTTGGCTTATTACCTCCCACATTAGGAGCTTTAGAAGAATTCACTCCATTTCTTTTAAAATAATTCTTCTTTATATGACCAAGCTTCCCACAATGCCAAAACACATTTTTATTATTGGGCCCTTTAGCTATTGATTGAAATGTTGAATTACTTTTTTGAATGATTCCTAGATGAATCACCCCGTTCATTTGATTGACCTCTTGCCACGAGCTTCCGTCTTCGATTCTACCGAATTTCCCAAAGATACTTTCTTTCGAAGTCCATCGACAAGTAGGGCACTACACACCGAACACAAATCAAGAGAATCATCTTTACTACAATTCAATGTAGTAACAAGGTTATCATAAGATTCCAGCAATGAACAAAGCAAGGTGACCGCCTTATCTCTATTATCCATTCTCACACAAATACTCTCAAGTTGACAAATGAGGTTATTCAACTCATTCAAGTGTTACGACACATTTGCACTCTCTTTCATTCTCAAGGAAAACAATTTTCTTTTTAAGAAAATTCAGTTTGTGAGAGATTTTTTTTTATACAAACTTTCCAATTTTTCCCACAAATCTTTTGCCGTCTTTTCGCCAACAATATTAAACAAAACTTCATTCGCTAAACGCAAGCGAATAGTGACCCGTGTCTTCATATCGAGTTCATCCCAAATATTTATCGGTTTCTTATCTTTTCCAAGTAATGTTTTATGTTGCCCTTGATGTACCAATAAATCTTGCATTTTTAATTTCCAAATTTTGTCTTTGCCATTAAACTTCTCCACTTCAAACTTGTGAGATGCCATTTTCTCCAAAAAATACTAGACTAACTCCTTGAGCTTTTATACCACTTGTTGTAAAATCGAGATAACCCAATCACCCCTTTTGAGCAAATCGAGATATCTCAAATCTCACTAGATGTAGTGAACACTCCACCACAATGATTTCAACACTCAAATAACATGTCCAAGATACAATAACACGTGTAATATAATTGGGAAAATATATAAACAATAAAACAAACAATAAGGGAAATCTTCAAACCTAATACAAATGAAAATAGAGAGGGACACACACATATATGTCGTTCACCCAAAATGGCCTACGTCCACAGGCAAGACGACAAATGTATATTCACTAACAAAAGGAAAAAACTTACAAGATTGGGGTTATGTAAAGTTACCTCATACAAACTCAAGGAATGCTCAAACAAAGAACTTCTCACCACAAAACTACCTACAAATGGTCTCTTTTTTTCGACTCACCAATGCTTCGAAAAAATATCGAAAAAATGGCCCAAGATTAGCCCCAAATGGTAGTGCTAGCGTTTTACCTTCAATTTTCAACTCCAAGCTTCTCTCTACAAGTTCCCTTTCCACTTTCAATCACCCACACGTTTCTCTTTCCATTCAAACCTTTTTAAGAACCTCCAAAAAAGCTTCATTTTAGTGACAAAAATACCCCTCACCATAGTGAGAAATACCACATGGGTGGTGATTTGGCATCACCTCGCAATAGTCACAAAAAGAAATGAACGTAGATATTTTTTTAACACAGGTTTCAAGACTTTTGCTCTGATACTATGTTGAAGTTGCAATAAAAGAAATAAATAAGAGGAAATAGATCAACACAACATATAAGTGGTTCGGCAATGGTACCTACATCCACGAAGGGTAAACCAATATTTCATTCATAGGGATTACTTTGATTTACCTGAGATTTATGGAGTTACAATTCTTGTCTTTTTAGAAAACAAATCTCAGTACAATTGTAATTCCACAAAAAAAAACTTAATATAAGAAACACAATATCTTATAATCTACAAGATAGGAAACTTAATATCTTGCTACTATAACCTTCAACAGTTGCCAATACATTTGTTTCTTAGGAGTTTCCAGTTATTAAGTAAAACAGTAAGAAATGTGGGTATTCATGCTAGTACTTTGTTTATTAGGAATTTCCAGTTATTGCGTAAAACTGTAAGGAATGTGGGCATATGTTTATATTTTTTGTGCAATACTGTAAATGTTGCTAATAATATGGGTATATGATGGTAAAAAGAAAAGGTAAAAAAAGAGAAAGAAGTTCATAGTCATAGGGCAAAATGGACCTGATCAGACCTGGGAGCCCACGGGTACATCCAACCCTAGGTCTCGATATGAGTCTAAATTTTTTAGACCTGAAAGGTTAGGTCTGGGTCCAAATCTGGACCCAAATATTATTCAAGTCCTAGTTAACTCGGATCCGTTGCCACCTCTCTCTCTCTCTCTCTCTCTCTCTCTCTCTCTCTCTCTTAACTATTTTTTTTTTGTACTAATTTAGCTCTTTCTTGTATTTTCCTCCTCAACGCTTTGTAAATTTGAATGGAATTTCACAGGAAATGATTGCCTCCCCTTAAGTTTAAAGCTTTGTTTCACATGTTCATGTAGTCAAAAACGTTTATTTCATCACACTTGTGTATGAACATTGTGTTCTCTCTCTCTTAACTATTCTTTTTTTGTACTAATTTAGCTCTTTCTTGTATTTTTCCTCCTCAAACGCTTTATAAATTTGAATAGACTTTCAGAGGAAATGATTACCTCACCGTAACTTCAAGACTTTGTTTCACATCTTCATGCCTCTTGTAGTAAGAAAGGTTTATTTCATCATACTTGTGTATGAACATTGTGTCATAGTCGTATTTGATGAACTTGCATAATCACACTAAAATGGGTTATTTCAACTTATGTAGCCACCATAACAAATCTCATCCCTGCAATCGCCTTTTGTCATGGCCTATCTCTTAAGGTTAACTTAACTCCCCCCCACCACCCCCACCCCCTGCACACCCCATACACCCCACCACCCCCCCTACCACCCCCCTGCATCCCCTCCCTCCCCCCGCCCCCCCCCCCCCACAACCTCTCACTATAGTTCTAAGAACATGTCTGACTATTCTACAATTCATGATCATCTGGAACTAGAACCCATCATAGCTGACTAAGGCGATTTCATGTTGGGAAAGAGGAAGAACATGTCTGACTATTCTACAATTCATGATCATCTGGAACTAGAACCCATCATAGCTGACTAAGGCGATTTCATGTTGGGAAAGAGGTTTAGGTCACGGTGGTAGAATACCCATACCTCCATTGCATGTTGTGGCTTCCATTCTCATTGACAGCTTCAAAAACTACTAACTAATTAAAAAATGGGTAGGGGCTTGTCATCCCCACTAAATTACCCAAAAAAAAGAAAAAAGAAAAGTTGATTCACCAGTTTTCAACCACTAACTCAAAAATGTTCATTTCTACTTTGTTTTTCAGATTGGAGAACATGAATATCAAGAGCCCAAGGGGCTAGGAGAAGGTCATTGACACCATTATATGTGTAAGAGGTGTTATGATTATGGCATTCGTAAAGGGTCCTAGCCTTGAATTCTTTCATCACCTTAGGACATCGAAATCTCTTTCTAATATTTTGGGAGCCAAATCAGTGGTTGATACCAAGGAAAAATTGACCTTGGGGATAATTTTGCTCATAATAAGGGATACTTTTTATTCTGCATGGATAAGTTACCATGTACCCACTGCTCACAATAATTGTTTATACCTATTTTGTTCAATGGTCATAAGCAAGGAACCGAGAAATGCCAAGGCCTAGTGAGTCCGGGTAGTCTCAAGTCGGCTTCGCAAAACCTACTTTTTGACAGGTCTAGTGCCAGTCTGGAGTAATTCTTTGGAGTCTGATTCAGACTCACCGAGTTTTAAAACATTGCACCACTCTTTTACTCAAAGCTTTGACTAATGCAAATCCTCCTCCATGCTTTCTCTCCTCTCAGTTTCTCTCTTTGTAAACTTTTTATAGGCTTGGGTTTTCAAGGATACCTTGCTCAGTTCTCCTTGACTGCTCTCAAGTTGCTCATGCTTACGGTTTAGTGCGGTGTGATTGCTATTAACTTTGAAAGATTTGCGGCAACCTGGAGACTAGCCTGAAATTGCAGACTTCTAACATATATCTACAATGTAAGAATTTGATGCTTGGATTAATCACATTCATATTCAATTAGTTTTCTTCTTTTTGTCTTCATTTAGTGTCCCAGGCCTGACCATTTGCAACCTGGTTTCTCCCATTCTTGGTGCTAGTTCTTTTGGTTAAATTCCTTATGAATGTCTGTGTACTAAAACTTCAAACAAAGTGGGAATCGTAACTGTGAATTTCCATGACTTTAGAATGCATTGTGGTTGGTTATTTCCAAATTATATTTTCATTTTTTGACTTCATTTACTTGTTTAGCCGCCTTCCTTTTGGTTTCGATATTTTTGCCAAAATGATGTCTGAAAGGAAGATGAGCAAATAGGGAAATGAAGTAAAAAAGGCAAATAGAATTTGGAAATGACCAAATCGCAATGCATTATTGTTGAAATCTTGAGGGTAGAGATGGACCTACCAAATTCCTAGGAGTCGAAGCCAATGTCGTGAGACTATGGATTGCAGATGTCAGGTTTTTCCAAAATAATGATAACTTAAAAATGAATTCTCTATGTGTCTCTCTCTATGGCCATAAAAAGCCTAGTTATAGATGCATGGGAGGAGGCTGTTCTCCAACGTTCGGCTTCCGCCTGGAATCTCTGAGAAACGTAGCCCATAATTATGGGAGGTAGATAGTTATCAACTACCCGTTAGATGACGACATCTTCTCTCTCTAAGAAGCCCTTATCTTTAATAATAATATTAAATCTTTAAGATAAATAATAAGAGAGAGAAATATGGGACATGTTAGGCCCCATGACCACTCATATTATCTACTTATCCCTTTTACTTATCCCTTTTAAGATATTCTCTGCTTATCCATTTTTTAAGATATTATCTGCTTATCTCTTTTAAGATATTAGCTGCTTATCCTATTTTGTCTCTCAGATATATCTTTGCTTGTCGCTTTTAAGATATCCTCAGTATTAAAAGGAGAAAGAAAACTTTGAACCAATCCATACCTCTAAGGCTTTCATTATTTCCTTTTTCTCTCTAATTCAGTGAATATCAGTGAAATTCACTGAAATTTCAGTGAACTTCAAAAAAATAAAATAAAAACAATAAAATTAAAATTTGCTGCTGTAATTTTTAGAGAGAGAAATAAATATGTTGCTTAAATTTTAGAGGGAGAAATACAAAAAAAGAGAGACATAATTGCTGAAAATCAATTGCCTTGCATCTTTTATGGGATCACTTATGAGACCCATGTGTAATTGTTATTAGAAAAATATAATTCTTGTAGAATGAAAGAATCAGATTCAGTGACTGAGCATGTCAACAAAATAACAGTACTCGCAAAGGACCTTGCTGTGGCCGAGAATCCAGTCCTTGTGTGCATGCAAGTGTCTATTGTCCTTAACAGTCTATGTACTTGGTGTCGGTACTTTCAAGCTATGTTTACCAAAAAGAACAAATCTCCTTTTAACTGATACTTTGTATGCGCCCAATTTGAGGCTCAATTTGATTTATGTCACTAGGCTAGACGACAAGAGTTATAAAATAAGGTTCAGGTCTGATCGGGTCACCATTGAGAAGCATGCTAGAGCATTGGTGTATGGTACAAAAGTGAACAATTTGTACTGATTGAATATTAATGAAAGTTCATCTCTTTCTGGTTAACCTGATACCTCTTTTGATTCACTCTGATATATGTGGCCCATTAAAAGTAAAAACACTGAGAGGTATGAAATATTTACTAACATTTATAGATGATTATTCACGTTATGGATATGTATACCTAATTAGCAAAAAATCAGATGCTTTAGAAACATTTAAAGAGTATAAAGATGAAG
This sequence comes from Amborella trichopoda, assembly GCF_000471905.2. Next base: position 1,049,039 of record NW_006497396.1, read on the forward strand.
TAGAAAATCAGTTAGGTAGACATATTAAAATTCTTCGAACAGATAGGAGAGGTGAATATTACTCCACCTTATTTACTGAATTCTGTAAGGAGCATGATATAATTTACCAAACAACCATGCCATATACACTATAACAAAATGATGTAGCTGAAAAAAGAAATAGAATTCTAATGGACATGGTTAGGTCTATGATGAACCATTCAAATTTATCACCTCTTTTTTGGGGTGAGGCTCTCAATACTGTAATGTATATTATTAACCATGTTATATCTAAATATATAGACTTGACCCCATATGAATTATGGACAGGTAGAAAACCTGACCTCACTATCTTGAAAGTTTGGGGTTCTTGGGCACATGTACTTATACCATTACAAAATAGAGATAAATTACAAAGTAAAAACTATAAAATGTTCATTTATAGGTTATTCAGAAAACTCTAAGGGCAATAGATTCCATAACCATGAGACTAGATCCTTAGTAGAGAGCCGTGATGCTCATTTATTAGAAAATATAGATGATAAACATAATTTAAGTAAGCTTATTGGATTACATGAAATTAATAGAGATAAGCGTCTGGAAGACCCTATTTCTCAATCTCCCTCTACAATTGGTGAGAATGATTCAATTGAATCTAGTATACCAGATAAACTTAAAAGAATTAGAGCCTCACCTACTACTTTAGAAGAATTTTTTGTATTTATGAATGAAGATAATTATTCTTCAATGAGTGAAGATTGAATAAATGAACCTCAAAGCTACAGTGAATCTATTAACTCATATGACTCAGCTAAATGGACTCAAGCCATAGATGATGAACTTGATTCTATTAAAAGAAATCAAGTTTGAGAGTTGATTAACCTCCCTAAAGATAGAAAATTCATTGGTTACAAATGAATATTAAAGAAAAAACTTAATACAAATGGATCTATTGATAAATCTAAAGCTAGGTTGGTAGCAAAAGGATTCACCCAAAGGGTGGGTATGGATTATGTAGAGACCTATTATCCAGTAGCAAAATTTTCATCTATTAGGATCATCTTAGCATTAGTTGCATCTTATAATCTAGAATTATTTCAAATGGATGTCAACACAACTTTCTTAAATGAAAAATTACAAGAAAGATATATACATGAAACAACTAAAAAGATATGTAATTAAAAGCCAAAAAAGATAAAGTATATAAACTTAAAAAATCTTTATATGGTCTAAAATAGTCTTCTAGATAGTGGTACTTTACTTTTCATAATGCAATCATTAAAATTGGTTATATAGCCAACATATTAGACCATTGTGTATATGTATGGAATAGTGGGAGCAATTTTATTATATTGTCATTATATGTTATATGATATTTTAATAGCTAGTAATGATATTGGTATGATTAACTATACCAAATCATGGTTAAGTTCTCACTTTGAGATGAAAGATATAAGAGAAGCCTCATATGTATTGGGCATTAAGATAACAAGAGATGAAAGTTTAAGACTTCTGTGTTTGTCTCAAGAAAATTATTTAGAAAGTATTTTAGAGAAATTTAAGATGGAAAATTGCAAGCCCATAAATACACCAGTTCGTAAAGACTTGAAATTGTCAAAGAAAATGTGTCAATTAAATTATAGTGACAAAGCTGAAATGGAAAGAATTCCACATGCTCAAGCTGTAGGAAGCATAAATTATGTCCTGTTGTGTACAAGACCTGATTTGAGTTATGCATATGGTCTTGTAAGTAGATTTCAAAGAAATCTTGGGATGGCCCATTGGCAAGCCGTAAAAAAGATACTCAGATATATTTAGAAAGCTAAAAATTATAAGTTGTGCTTTTAAGCTGACAACTTAGAGGTTATTGGGTACTCTGATGCAGACTTTGTAGGGAAACCAGATGTTAGAAAATCAACTTTAGGATCTATATTCCTCTTTGGAGGTGGATGTATTTCTTGGTATAGCAAGAAACAAAGTTGTGTAGCTCAGTATATTATGGAAGCCGAGTATATTGCTTGTAGAATGGCTACAACTTATGCCGTCTAGATTAAACGTTTCATAAATTATTTGAAGCTGGATATAGCCGACGAACTTGTTAAAATTTTTTATGATAATCGGGCTGCTATCTCATCAATTAGAAATGGATCTTATAGTTCTAAGGGTAAACACGTTGAAATTGATTATCATTATATTTATGATAATGAAATAATTGTAAGTTATTTGTCATCTTCAGATATGATTGCAGTCCCTTTAACGAAGGGATTAAGTTCAGAAATATTATCAAAGTATGTAATTTTGATGGGACTTAGGAATATTTAAGTCAGGAATTCCCAAATGGGATATTTTTTCTTTGATGTCTTGGTCATGAGAGAAAAAGCTGCATTAGCATGAAAGCCCCATGACATGACTTTGAATATTGTTTTATGTTATGAGATGTATAATCGCATTAGCATGAAAGCATCATGACAAGAATATGCTCATAAATGTTAAACTCACTAAGTAGTGTAAGCTTTATGATATTTTAATGTATCTAGTCCTCATGGCTAAGTGGGAGATGTTGGTATGTATGGGTGGCTATGGGGCCTAACATGTCCCATATTTCTCTCTCTTACTATTTATCTTAATGATTTAATATTTATCACTAAAAATAAGGGCTTCTTAGAGAGAGGAGATGTCGTCATCTAATGGGTAGATGATAATTACCCACCTCCCAGGATTATGGGCCACGTTTCTCACGACATTGGATTCGACTCCAGGGAATTTGGTGGGTCTATCTTGACGGATAGGAGGAGGTTGCTCTTCAACGTTCGGCTTCCTCCTGGAATCTCTGAGAAACGTGACCCATAATCCTGGGAGGTGGGTAATTATCATCTACCCGTTAGATGACGACATCTTCTCTCTCTAAGAAGCCCTTATTTTTAGTGATAAATATCAAATCATTAAGATAAATAATAAGAGAGAGAATTATGAGACATGTTAGGCCCCATAGCTACTCATATATATCAACAATTTTAAAGTCATGGAAAGTCACAATAATGATTCTCACTTTGTTTGAAATTTTAGTACATTAGATATCATAACTTAAGCAATATGGAATTCAACCAAAAGAGCTAGCGCCAAGAATGTGATAAACCTAGGCTGCAAATTGGTTAGGCCTGGGTGACTAAATGAAGGACAAAAAAAGAAGAAGACCAAATGAATATGAATGTGATTAATCAAAGGATTAAATTCTTACGTTGTTCGTATATTTTAGAAGTCTGTAATTCCAGGCCAGTCTCCAGGCTATCACAAATCATTCAAGGCTAATAGCAATCATATCGTACTAAACCGTACCCAAGCTTATAAGAAGTATACAAAGATAAATTAATATTAGAGAAAACATGAAGGAGGATTTGCATTTGAACAAAAGAATAGTGCCGTGTTTTAAAACTTAGCGAGAATGAGTTTGAATCAAACTCCCATGAGTTACTCCAAACTTGCAGTAGACCAATCAAAAAGTAAGCTTTGCCAAGCCGTCTTGAGGCTAACCGGACTCATCAGGCCCTGGCATTTTTCGGTTCCTTGTTTATAAAATATTGAGCAAAATAGACAGAAACATTTAGTATGAGTAGTGGGTATTTGGTAACTTATCCATGCAGAATAAGTAGTAACACTTATTATGAAGCAAAACAGACAGAAACACTGAGTATGAGCAGTGGGTATTTGGTAACTTATCCATGCAAAATAAGTAGTAACACTTATTATGAACAAAATTTCAAGTTTTCCTTGGAATCAACGAGTGATTTGGCACCCAAAATATCAGAAAGAAATTTCAATGTCTTGAGGTGATGAAAGAATTTAAGAAAAGGACCCTTGACGAATGTCATGATCATGGCACCTCCTACACATATAATGGTGCCTATGACCTTCACCTTGCCCCTTGGGCTCTTGATATTAACATTCTCTAATATGAAAAACAAAGTAGAAATGGACACTTTTGAGTCAGTGGTTCAAAATTGGTGAATCCAGTGTTTGATTTTTTGGGTAATTCAGTGGGGATGACAAGCCGCTACCCATTTTTGAATTATTTAGTGGTTTTTGAAGCTGTATGAGTGTGCTACAACAACGACCTCAGCCCCTTTCCCAACTTGAAATCGCTTTAGTCAGCTATGACGGGTTCTAGTTCTAGATGGTCCTAAACTGGGGAATAGTCGAACCTTTTCTTATAACCGCAGGGATTCAAGCGATTCCTTTGTCCCTATGTAATTTTTTTTTTCTTTTTTTATGTTTCGCCATTTCATCATTTTGGCAGCTTGACCATATTTGACAAGCCAACTCAAAAAATGATATTTATGGAAATGTGTAATTATCCCATCATTGATTGAGGGGTACAACAAGGGTATATATAACATTATACAAGAGCAATTGTACAAGGATCCTTGATTGAGTAAATCAATGATAATTTACCGTCAATATTTACAACAAAGTAAAATAAGTCAAAGATATGTTAACCACTCATAAGTCAATATTTACAACAAAGCAAGGTAAGTAAAAAATATGTTAACCACTAGAAAATCTTTTTCAAATGCTCTTTTACTCAACAATACTAAGGGAGTTTAGTTTACCTTAGGAGACAGGCTATGACAAAGGCGACTGCAGGGATAAACTTTGATATGGTGGCAGCATAAGTTGAAGAGGTGTTATCCAAGCCCCATAAATAGAGAACCTATTCTAGTGTGATCCTGCAAGTTCACCAAATACCACTATGGTGTAATATTCATTACAAAAGTGTGATGAAATAAATCTTCCCAACTACAGGAAATTACCCCAAGGGCGCCAGCATGAAGATGTGAAACAAAGCAAGGGGAGATTTCCTTTTTCCTGTGAAATTCCATTCAAATTTACATAGTGTTAAGGATGAAAAATACAAAAAAGATCTAAATTAGTACCAAAAAAAGGATGAAAAATACAAGAAAGATCTAAACTAGTACCAATAAAAAAAAAAAAGAAAAAGTTTATATAAGGTTGCAACCTCAAAATATAGAATTATAGATGTACTTCAAAAATCTATTGAAAAATATTGTTTCAAAACTTAGGAATTTTAGCCGGTTTCAAGAGGAACAAAGTCCTACTAGAAACTAAATTTTCTATATTAAGGTTGGAGGGATAGGGATACTTAGACATTAAAGATGTAGTATTCATTGGAGCAAAGAGATATTTGGAAATAAATTGACGAGTTAAGAGAGAGGCACATAAAAAATTGGAGCTTGGAAACGGAATTTTCAAAGTGCACAATATGGATAGGTGTTTCAAATATGATCATGAAACAATTTTTGCATAACGATTTCATAGTGAATACTCCAAAGTGCACAGGGATTTTGCATCACAGAGATTTTGGAGTGCACATGAAACAATATTTTGCATAACAATATTTTTCATAACGATTTCCTAAGGTCACTCTATCAACAATATGCTCAATGCGATAATCTTTATTCACAAACAGATGGTCGGATCCTTGCGATACAATCAACAATATAGAGGGAAAAGAAAAAAAGGTTAAGGTTCAAGACAAGGAGAAAATTTATAGGAAATCTAGAGAGAGATGCGTACCTTCAATAGAAGATCAACTAAGATGGAAGCTAAGATTGCGTTCCATAATTGCTATGATACAAGAAGAAATTTTACAGAGAGAGGAACTCTTCGATAAAAGAATTATGCCTCACACTCATTTTGTGGTGGTTCTTTCATTGTATATATTTCATTGTATATATGATGGTAATACAATAATGTAATATACACTACCCAGTATACACTTCCCTATTCTTTTAAAAGAAAGAGCAATAATATTTTCCTATTTTTTGGATTTTGTTTCTAACAATTCATGTGTCCTGCAAATTTTTTTTCCATATATCTTTATTTTGCCAATTAAGCCGGCTGGTCCAGATTTGACAAGCGAACTCAGGAACTAGTGTGCCAGAATTGGCACTAGATTCTTTTTTTTTATGCAATGGCAAAGGGAAAAAAAGAAACTAATAAAGAGAGCGAAGTTATGTTAACCTGAGGACACAAGCCATGAAAAAGGCGATTGCAGGGATAATATTTGTTACTGTGGTTGCATAAAGTGGTGTATTCAAAGCCCGAGAAATAGAGAACCTGGTCTAGTGTGGTCCTGCAATGAAATAAATCTTCCCAAAGTACAGGAAACTACCCCAAGAGCGCCATCATATGAAAGAAAGCATTGAAGTCAAGGGGAGGCATTTTTTTCCTGTGAAATTCTATTCAAATTTACAAAACGTTGAGGAAAAATAATAGCTAAGAGAAAGAGAAACACATGGATTTAGATGGGGAGGATAGAGAAGGGGGCATGTTGAGTAACATATGGATGTGGGGAGAGAGAGAGAAAGAGCATGTTGAGTAACATATGGATTGGAGAGAGAGTAATATATTCGATTTTTTGGAATTCGTTTAGAAATCCAATTTTTTCAAAAGATTTTTAAAAAATTACGATTTTTAAGTAGAACAGAGTTAAATCCCTATTTTATCTTTTTTCAAAAAACACTTCTTCCCTATATAACTTTATTTTTTCTTTAACTTAATATTATTGAATTTTCGTTTAAAGATAAGTTCAATAACAGTGGGAGTAAATTAAAAATCTTGATTTAATAAAAAATTCTATCAAAAATTTCACCAGTGAGTTCCCTTAGAAAAAGTGTACAAAAAATGCAAGCAATATATTCCTCAAAAAAAAAAAAATCAAAATAATCGTATATCTCAAAATAATAGGTAGAATTAAAGGAAGAGTAACCCAATGAAAAATATTTTTTTTCTTTAAACCGATAGCGTCTTTATAACGAGCAAGAGAGAGATTCAATGATACTAAAGATTTAGGTAGCTAGGAGTTAGATTCAAATTTGCTTAAGCATTTTGTTTTTTCTTTTATGCATAGAGAAGTTTGATTAATTTCATATCTTACTTTTTATTTTTATTTCATGGGTTATAGAATATAGCATTTTGAATGGACAAATATTTTACATATTTGGGTCTTTACGTTTTCTTTTAATTAAGTGCAATGGCATTTTTTGTTTTTTTCTTTGAAAAATAATCATATTCCTTGGTTCATAGTTCTTGTGTTTAGTATTGTTATTGTTTCAGTTTAAGTTCCTAATAAATCTACAATATGTTTTATATCGTGACAACATAATAAGTATTGTTGTTGGAGTTATTTGAAAGTTTCAACAAAATATTGTTTAAGTATTATTCTAGTGACACTAGTAAGGCTATAAAATTATTGTTCAATTGCTTTGATATATCTATACAATAATTGCAAAGCATTATCCTATATTGTGGTAGATTTACATATTTGATTTTTTCATTACGTGTTTTTAAACTAAATCTGAAATATTCACCATTGGATAACTTACCTTGTTTTTGGCGATCTATATTTTTTACCTTATTTTTTTTCCGAACTTTTTGAAACAAAACCAATTTATTTCCGATCTTTCAATGTGCTCGTATTTTATTATTCCCCAACCTGCTAATTATAGCTGCAACCGTGCAACACCCCATGTATAAATGATGAGTTGCCTAAGCGATTCTCATTTTACAGGCGTGCAAGTCTCCATCTATAAAGCATGTTTTAAAAATAGGTGACCCATTACTTCTTGACCCACAAGGGGAGAGAGAAAATGTTAAGAGAGAAGTAGTATTTTTAAAGAGGACCACGCGTACTACATTGCCACAAGATCATATTGTATGTTTACTCCTTCAGATGAAAGACGTGGGCTTATTTTCTGACCTGAAAATTTGGGTTATACTAAAATAATTATCATATTATTTTTTAAAAATGAGAGATTTTTGAGTGCTTAAAATCTTTATCTAATGGTCTAAAATTTCTGTTCTATCACATGTGGTTATCGTTTTCTTGCGTGTACATTCGTTTTACTTTTTTTTTAGGTCATCCGAAGTAAATTGGGGGCAGAAAAGTACTTGTGAATTCAGGTTTTTAGTCGAGAGAGTGAACTAAGGAAATGCTCATGCATGAGGGTGACATTTGTGCTTTAGCAAAAATAGCATACATTTGGGAATGATGTTGAGGTGGTGGTGGTAGCACCGCTTGTTCTTCAGCTATGGGTTTAGGTTTTCATTCTCACTTACGCATTCTGAATTGTTAATTATTTTTAAAAATGCTGTATTTTAAACTGTTTTAGCGGGTACCGAACAATTTTCCTTTTATCTTTTCCCTATACAATCTCATCTCATCACTCAATCCGACACACATTCTCCCTCTCTCTCCCCCTCAAACCCTACGTCACTCTCTTTAATTCTCTCGATACTCTTACTTAAACACAAACCCCTCACCCTCCTTAAATCTCTCAACTCCCCCCCAACTTTTTTTACTTTGGGAAAGGTTTCTATATTTCTTTTGAATAGAACATATATGCTTCTCTATCATCTGGCCATCCAATTTAGATCGGATGAGTTATTTGTCATTTAATTTAGATTTGACACCTCACAGTATTATATATATATTTATTTTGTTTACAAATTATATGAATATGGAATTTCGTATATGCCGTCATCTCAATGGGGTGCAGCTAAAAAAATATTAATTTTTTTGATAAAACATAGCCCTTAAAACTTTTATGGATATTTTGATCATTTTATTTTAAGAAAATTATCGCAAATGTACCTTAATTTACGGTTAATTGGAAAAAAAATCCCAAACTTTTGTTTCTCTCGTCTACACTCATTTTTCTCATTTTTTGTTTTTTTTAACTAAAATGACCTTCACGGTAGTCTTACTACCGCAATACATATCATTTTATACAGTATTTCAAATACCATAGTAACTTCAAATAATATTACGGTACTTTAAGTACTGTAAAACTCTGGCCATACTGTGAAGCCAATTATGGTACTGTAACTACCGTAAAACTAAACCTCATTATATGGCATTTTAAGTACCGTAAAAACTAACCCATCTTATCTGGCATGTAAAATACTGTAAATCCTTTTCTCATCCTATTTATATTGATCTCTTTCATCTCTAATTATCTCTTCTTTCCCTCTTTAATTAATTTTAATATTTATCTCTTCTTTCTCTCTCTAATTCTTTTTTATCTTTTCTTCATCTTTCTAATTCTTTTTTATCTCTTTTTTCTTTCTCGACAATCTCATCATCGTTTCTTTAGATAGATCAAGTCCTTTGTTTTGTATAGCCAAAGTTAGTGTTTGATTACTCTCTCTAGAGAAACGATGATGAGATTGTAGAGAGAGAAAAAGAGATAAAAAAGAATTAGACAGAGAAGAGATAAATATTAAAAAGAATTAGGGATTGAAAGAATAGATAAACATAAAAAGAATTAAAAATGAAAGAGATAAACATAATGATAAAAGTGTTTATGACATTTTAACTATCGTATAACATGGCTTAATACTTACGGTACACATGGTTAGTATAAGTTTACGGTACTTAAAGTACCATATAAAATGCCCTCAGTATTACGGTACTAAAAGTACCATATAAAATTTTTTAAGTATTACAGTACTTAAAGTTCCGTACAACATGCACTAACTATTACGGTAACACAACTACATGAAAATCATTTTGGTAAAAAAAAACCGAAAATGAGAAAAAATGGTGCAAACAGATAAACAAAAGTTTGGGTTTGTTTTTTCCAATTAAGTTTAAATTAAGGTATATTTACGATAATTTCTCTTTATTTTATCGAAAATATTTTTTTATAAATATTTTTTTACAGGTACGAATGTGCGAGAGGATTGGACACCCAAAATTTATTGTCAAAATATTTTGTAAAAATACTTAAAAATAGAACCGCGATTGGGGCCAGCTCAGCTGTTAGAATTGACAGTTGGATAGGGGAAGTATACAAGTTTTTATGAAGTAGGAGAAGCGTAGAAACTTGTCCTGTTACTTTTCTTCTCTCTCTCATTCAATTACTCTCTGTCTTTACGATTTCACTCACCCTCTCTTTTCAAACCTCTCTCATGATGCAAGAAGCTTCCCCCTCCTTTTAAATGCTCTATCAAGCAAGATCTCTACTTCGAGGAATGATGTTGATTCTTGAAAATTTATGGAAAGTAATTTTTAAAAAGATCCCATTAAATATCATGAAATGGCGGGAAAAAGATCAATGAATACTTTGGAATTTGTCACTTTTTTTTGGAAAAAGATCAATGAATTCAAAAGAATTCATTGATCTTTGCATGCCACGTGACCATATGACATACAAGCAGCCAGTATTGCTCTAGTGAGGATATGCAAGAAGTTGTTGCTGCCCAAAGCATCCCACTCTGCATATATGAACTGAGCTCATCTTTGGAGGCTGGTAACTTCCTATTTGAGTGGGCAAAAGCAAAATTTCAATTATCATTACTATACCCTTTGATCCAATATCAAGAAACTTGAACCATAAAAAAGCCCTGTTTAAAATCACATTCCCAATTAAAAGGCCATACAAAAGCAACTCGATCGTGTAAATTTCCCAATGAATAGAGTGAATTGTTTTACTCAGGGTCCTTTCTCGAGAACATGCCTCCAATAATTTTTTGCAGGATTACATATTGTGTTGATTTATTTGATAATACATATTTTGCTCACAGAAAAATATTAAAATAGGAAAAATGGCTGTCACTTTCTTTGAGCCTTTCAAACTTTCGGCTAAATTTGGTGAGGCTTTCTACTGCATTTGGCGAGATTGCTTAATCACAACAATTAAACTCGATGACATTCTTTTTGTTAAAATACAAGGGCCATCCACATCATAGAGAGAAATAATTCCTTGGGCACATGATGTGTAATTGTCTCCACCTTGGGTTTTCTTAGTTTGTCGCATGCATGTGTTCATGGCACTCACTATAGCATTACCTTGGTTCATTTGGGTTCTCTGCTTTGGGCATCTCTACTACTTTCTCCTGTCTTTCCCCTCCTTCTCTATTGGAAAAGAACTCATCTCCCATTTGGTTGTGTAATATCTTGGTGCGGCCGCCCTTCGAATCTTGGGCTTTTCCCCAGAGAACAACATAAAGCCCAACAATTATCACAGCCATTCCTACAGCACTGCACAAGACAGAATATGCAGAGTTACTCAACCCCTAAGTTGAAAATATATAACAAAACTCTTTCAATTGGTTTCAAAAGGGGGACATTCTGTGTCAACTCACATATAATTTATATGTGTTTTTAGGCCAGAAGCCACTCGATATTAATTGGATGGCTAGGAGTAGATTGAGAACAATGGCTAGAAATGGATTGAGAACAATGCAATTGGTTAGCACGAGTTGTATTTTGCAAATTGTTCGCTCCCAAGCTTCCATTTAATATCAAATGACTAGATTCCTTTAAACACATAAATTTATGCGTGCATAGACACATGTCCTAAAGATTAATAAGTGAATGATGATTAGACTTGGTAAATTGCTGTTTATAATAATAATCAGAAATGAGGATTTGATAAATTGCTAAATGAAATGCTTACCTCCCAACGTAGAGATCAACATGGAGAAAGATAGGCTCCAAAATAGCAGTTATAACTGAGCTTAAAGGGTAGAAAGCAGCAGCAAAGATGGGGCCTCTCTTGTTGATACACCAGCTTTGAATAAAGAAACCTATAGCCGAGCAAAAAACACCCTGTATTCTTGAATTATCAGTGAGCTTCAAAGATTCATACTAAATGAGGACTATGAGAAAGAAACTCGAATGACAAAAACCATGTGGTTTAAGTAATAAATTAAATAAGGGATTGTATAACATGTGATCTTTATCTTCGGTGTAAGAAAGTCTGATAGCCAATGGTGCGCCACTGATTTCATGTGAAATATTTCTCTTGAACTTTTATGTAGAAATGATTGTTTATTTTTGGAAAAAGGTCACAAATGCCCCGAGAAATGGAGCATCGTCAGACAAATTTGATAGATAGGGGATATCATTTCTCCACATAAAGTTCTTGAGGAATACTCTCGGATTTTGAACACAACCAGCGGCACAACCTTAGCTTCCTAGTTTTAACTTGTGACAGCTAGTGGTGATTTTGACTTTTTTATAAATACTATAAAACAAAAAAGTGAAATAAAATTTGGAAATGACCAAAGCATCGTTTTGTGCTTTCAAAAGTAATGGGAAATTAGAATTAGATCCCCATTTTAACTGTGTTTTTAGTGTGAAAGCATTCATATGGAATATCGAATTTATTTGACAGTCAGAATTATATCCCCACTTTAACGGTGCTTTTCGTGTGAAAGTATTCATATGAAATATCGAAATTATTTGAACAGGCCAAAAGTGGAAGAGTGTTGGAAAACTCAAGCCTTAAATGGGTCCAGTCTAAATGGGTTCGATATTTGTTGACGAAAAGAAGTCTAAAAGGAAGATGAATAAACAGGGAAATGAAGTAAAAAAGCCAAATAGAATGACCATTCACAACACATTTTAAAGTCATGGAAAGTCACAATTATGAGTCCCACTTTGTTTGAAAAACATAGGCATTCAATAACATCAGCAATATGGAATTTAACCAAAAGAGCTGGCATCAAGAATTGGAGAAACTGGGGCTGCAAATGGGTCAGGCCTAGGTGACTAAATGAAGGCAAAAAGGAAAAAGACTAAATGAATATGAATGTGATTAATCCAAAGATCGAATTCTTACGCTGTAGATATATGTTAGAAGTCTGTAATTCCAGGCTAGTCTCCAAGCCGCCGCAGATCTTTCAAAGCTAACAGCGATCACACTGCACTGGACCGTACCCATGAGCAACATGAGTGCAGTCAAGACGAGTTGAGCAGGGCAATCCTTGAAAACCCAAGCCTATAAAAAATTTACAAAAAGAGAAATTGAGACGAGAGGAAATATGGAGGAGGATTTGCATTAGTCAAAGCTTTGAACAAAAGAGTGGTGCAGTGTTTTAAAACTCAATGAGTCTGAATCACACTCCCATGTTTTACTCAAGATTGGCACCAGATAGCTAGAAAAGCAGGGTTTGCCAAGCTGACTTGAGACTAATAAGACTTACTAGGCCTCGGCATTTCCCGATACCGTGTTTTTAAACACTAAGCAAAAATAAACCGAAACACTTAATGTGAGTAGTGGGTACCTGGTAACTTATCCATGCAGAATAAGCAGTAACACTAATTATGAGCAAAATTATGCCCAAGGTCAAGTTGTCCTTGGTATCAACCAGTGATTTGGCACCCAAAATATCAGAAAGAGATTTCGATGTCATGAGGTAATGAAAGAATTCAAGGATAGGACCTTTGACAAATGTCATGATCATAGCACCTCCAACGCATATAATGGTGCCAATGACCTTCGCTTGGCCCCTTGGGCTCTTGATATTCACGTTCTCCAATCTGTAAAGCAAAGTAGAAATGGACACTTTTGAGTCAGTTGTTGAAAATTGATGAATCAACTCTTTTTTTCTCTTTTTTTTTTTTGGTGTAATTCAGTGGGGATGACAGGCCCCTACCTATTTTTGAATTAAGTAGTGGTTATTGAAGCTGTCAATGGGAATGAAAGCCACAACATACAACTTAGGTATGAGTGTACAACCACCATGACCTCAGCCACTTTCCCAACATTGAATCACCTTAGTCAACTATGGCAGGTTCTAGTTCCAGATGGTCCAAAACTGGGGAATAGTCAGACCTTTTTTTAGAACTGTAGGGACTTAGGCGATTCTCGTGCGCCTATGTATTTTTTTTCATTTTTGTTATTTCACCATTTAGACCGGCTCGCCCATATTTGAAGAGCAACTTAAGAATCTCGAGTGCCAGATCCACCACCCGATTCATATTTCTTAAGCAATGCAAAGTAATAAGGAGGGCGTAGTTAAGTTCACCTTAGGAGACAGGCCATGACAAAGGCTATTGCAGGGATAAGATTTGTTATGGTGGCTGCATAAGTTGAAGTGGTGTATTCAAAGCCCGAGAAATAAAGGACCTGTTCTAGTGTGATCCTGCAAATTCACCAAATACACTATGACACAATGTTCCTCATCACAAGTGTGATGAAATAAATCTTTCTAACTAGTGGTCCTCACCCTAAGAGCGCCAGCATGAATATGTGAAACAAAGCCTTGATGTCAAAGGGGGGCATTCTTTGCCTGTAAAATTCCATCCAAATTTACCAAGTGTTGAAGAGAAATACAAAAAGAGCTAAACTAGTAAAAAACACAGTATAGCTAAATAGGAAAAAGAGAAACACATGGATTTGGATGGGGAGAGAGAGAGGGAAGGGGGGCATGTTGAGTAGGGGTGGCAACAAGTGGGGTCTGGACCCAGACCCAAATACTATTCGGGTCTAGGTTTCAGACCCTGACTCATTTTTCGGATAAAAAATTTGAACCCATATCTAGACTTGAGGTCGGGTGTTCCCCGGGTCTAGTCAGGTCCACTGCCACCCCTTTATTTACGCGAGACATGTGGGTTATGACTATGAGTTTATTTTTTATTGTTTAATCTTTTTTAACCATCATATATCTATATTATTGGTAAATTTTACTATTGGTAATATTTACTATTGCACAACATGTATAAATACCCACATGTACCCACATTCCTGAAATAAACATAGGGACAACATTTATGTATACCGACATTATTTGGGTGGACCTAAACTCGGATTCGATCTTTCAAGTCCAAAATTTGAGCTTGAGTCCAAAATACTTGAACCCAATATCGGATATCGGATCTACCTATCGGGTCCCGGAGCTGGTTAGGTCTATTGCGACACCCCTAATGTTGAGTAACACATTGATTTGGGGAGAAAGAGAGAGAGGGGGAGAGAAACAGAGAGCATGTTGAGTAACATATGGATTGAAGAGAGAGAGAGGAGGGGGCATGCTGAGCAACACATGGATTTAAAGATATAGAGAGGGCATTTTGAGTAACATGGATTTGGAGATTGAGAGAAGGCATGTTGAGAAGAACATAGATTTGGTGCCACCTTTGAACACCAAAGCACAGAGCAGAGCGTTGAGGAGTGAAGCTAAAGGCTCAAAAATCTACATGGACGATAGTCGGAGTCGACGGCTCCTCGGACGTAGGTTAGGTTAGGTATGAATGCAGGAAAGGAAGAGGGAGAGGTTTAGTCACCTGTCTAAGAAAAATGCAACAGGCGCAATGGCGACAGTGGCCGCAGCCTGCCTATAAGTTACGAACACGTAGCGATTCATGCCATGCTCAAAGGCAGCTTTAATGAGTATGTACATAACTGCAAGCGACGAGCTAAATACCAGCTGGGAAAGAACAGGGCCATATCCTCCACTCCCATCTCTTTCTCTCTCTCTCTCTTCGAATGCTCGCTCAGCTGGAGTTTTGGCGAAAGAGAAGATGCCTTTCCTACTATCTCGTTCTCGTTCCCATTTTATAGCCCGCAACAAACTCTCCATGTACCCAAAATCTGTTACAGGTCAAATTTTTTTAAAATCGGGTAGGGCCTTCATCCAAAAAAAAGAAAAAAAAACTCTTGCATTATTAGGGCCTACCCATTTTGTGTAGAAATTTGGTTTTCTTTCTCTTTCTAAACTCCTCTCTCTAAATATCCCTCTTTCTCTCCCTTTGAATTCTCTTTCTAAAGGATGTGGTTTCTATAAGATTGCAACCTTAAACACTTCATCTACGCACACCTCCAAATTTTATCATGTAATTTTAGTGTAAATAATTATTAAGATTATTTAATTACAAAATTTGAATATCTAATTATAAAATTTTAAATTCCAAAAATATTAAAATCAAGTAGATCTATAAACATATGGAAATTTTGAAAATAGACGGTTTAAATAATATGTTTTAAGATGCATTATTTCTAGGACTCAATTTTTATTTATTTATTTTTTATAGTCATACATCTTGTTGTCGAGATGATCAATTAGAGGATTTTTCAACATTAAAACGAACTTTTCCGATGGATTTTTGAAGTGCTTCTTTAATTCCATATATTAAGGTTACAACCATATATAAACTTCTCCCCTTTCTAAAATCTCTATCTAAATATCCCTCTTTCACTATCTTGGAATGCTCACTTGGAGTATTGTAGGAAAAATCGAACTAGAATAGTTAATCGGACATGGGGCTCAATAACTACTTTTAATAAGTAAACCAATAACCAGACAAGTCCCGAGTGGTCACAAAAGTATTGAAAAAAAAAATACAAAAAATCCAATAAAATATTAAAAAGGGGATAATCTAAACTTCACAACCTTTCAAATTACAAAAGTTAAAAATAGAGAGAGTTGTGAAAGGTGGATTTACTAATTTTGTAGTTTATTTTTAAAAAAATATTACTTTTTGTGATATCTTCATCGATAAGTAAGGGCAATTTTGTAAATATCATTAGAAGATAAGGGGTATTTTTGCCGTCTCACTAATATATAAAGTTGAAATTTATACTAAAAGACAATCGCATTTTACTAATAAAATTTCAGAGCACAAACTTCCAAAATACCATTATACTTTTATAAATATTTCAAATTTGCTTTTGTT
Organism: Amborella trichopoda; assembly: GCF_000471905.2. The sequence continues at coordinate 1,065,498 of NW_006497396.1, forward strand.
TAATGCTCAAGTTATTTTTTAAAATAATATTTTAAATAAAAAATAATGATCTTTTTAATAAATACACATATAACAACCCTTTCTAACTTAAACTTTTATATTTTAAAAAATTGTTAACTCCATACAAACCCTATATAAAAAAGAGAGTAAAATATGATTAAATAGAGTTAAAGGGAAAAAGGTCTTTCCTACTATTTCATTCCCATTTCCATTTCTATTTCCATTTCCAGATTAAAGTTGCAACCCTGCAACAAACTCCTCACGTGCAAAGCATCCGATAGCTCTTTGCCTACCCACTAACAGGGCCTACCCGTTTCGACAAGAAGTTTTGTATTTTGTTTCTTTATAAAAATACATCTCTCTCTAAGTATCTTACGTTCTCTCTCTTCGAATGCTCACCCCCGAATAAAATTGAACAGGAATGATTAACCGGATATGGGGTTGAGAGCAGTTTGAATCGGAACCGGACTAACCGGTCATGTAAATTTTTTTATTTTTATTTTTTTAATAGATCTTAAATTCAAAAAAAAATAAAAATAAACTAAAAACTTAGATTCAGTCTATAATATTTTATTACATACATTTATCTTACAAAACAAATTGAAACAACTTTTTATAAATTAATATTTGAATACTATTGTCCATCCAACCAGGTCACATAAATCTTTTTGTTTCTTAAATTGGGATATTCTTTGAAGATATTTTTGTCATGTAACATCTTCTTTTAAGAATTAACATATTCATCCCAAACTTTACATGAAAAACTTTCTAGTTTCTTTTATACAAAAATCTAGGAACGAAAGTTTATGCACTTTTTTTGCAAATAACAAAAGTAGCTTGATGCTATTAAATCAAATAAAAACGCCAACTAATAAGAAAATGGTAAGAAAGAATTGAGCATTATTGATCCTAAGTAAATTTCAGAATCCAAGACAACTATTTAAAAGCAAGATCAATTTTTTTTGATAATGTAAAAGTTTGAAATTGTGAGTGCCTCTGCCAACACAATTATAATCCTATTTCCATTACATTCCCATTTCCAATATTACAAATATAATTATTGTATGCAATAAAAAAAAAAAATCGAAAAAGACAAAAAAAAAGCAAAAGTAAGACCAACATTATCATGCACTTATTTTTTTGTTTGTTAAAAAAATAAATAACATTTTTTTAAAAAAAGAATCAATTTTTTTCATATTCATCAAAAAACATATTTTTATCATAATTTCATCAAAAAACATATTTTTATCATAATTTCATCAAAAAAAAATATAATTTTAGTAAGAAAAATAGAAAAAAACTTCCTATATTCATCATAAAAAATAATTTTATTGACTTAGTAATATTAAGTAAAATTAATTTCGGTTTTTCAAAAACCCCTTAAATCGAGCAACATTTTAAGCAAAAACGACCCTCAATGTTTGAAAAACAAAACAAATCAATACAAAAGATTTGGAAAGCTTTTCATCATCTTTCAAATGCACCAAATCTAATAAAACAATATATGGGATTTTTTATTTAATATTAAAAAATCATAGAAAATTTAGACCTTTGAAATTTTCATGACATCAAGTAAGAAATAAATTCATAAAGAAAGCTTTTCTCAATTATAAATCAACATACCTATTTTATATGACAGATAAAGCCTTGATGATCAAACTCCATAAATCAATTTGTTAAAAAAGACCTATTTTTATGAATCCAAATTTAATAAATAAAATGTCCAGAGATCTAAAAAAAATTCAAATAATAATTCTAATATCATATTATTATAAAATAAATACAATTAAATTAATTAGATGAGATAATGAGCCATATGGTATAAGGAAGAAATATTTGGGGCACTCGACCTTCAACCGTAGACTACGGTCCACACCTGCTTTATCAATCGACCAAGTGTTTTTCATGACCTACAGTCCATGCAGGAGCTCATCAATGAGATATTAAAGTATGGCCGATAAGCCAATGGGTCATAATCCCAATTTTGTGGATTTCAGGTTCTTCCCTAGAGACGTGCCAAGGTCACCTAGACCTGATGAGACCACAACTCCTATGGTGCATAGGAGTATCTCTCGCACATGCATAAGCTTCACCCTAAAAGGTGGTTCACTTTCTTGAAGGGCAATCATTATGCATACCGTGTCTCTGAGGGCCACCATCACACACAAGATTCACACAGTCTTTAGGCTCACTCATCCGGGCATACTCCGACCTCATCAAGGGATGACCTATTAGGACTCTTATCAAATACTTTTCTATGCCCAAGTAACATAGGTTTTTTTTAACTGATTGGCCTCGACCATCAATCTCAATATCATTTCATTTTACAAGCACCCATAAGGCCTTTAATGGCCACACTCGCATAATAAAAACAAGCAATATATTCTACAAAAAAAGTAATCAAAACAATCGTATCTCTCAAAATAATAGGTAGAATTAGACAAAGAGTAACCCAATGAAAAATATTTTCTTTCTTTAAACCCATGGTGTCTTTATAATTTAGATATCTAAGAGTTAGATTCAAATTTGTTTAAGCATTTTGTTTTTTTTAATGTATTGAGAAGTTTGATTAATTTCATATCTTACTTTTTATCTCTTATTTCATTGGTTATACAACATAGCATTTTGAATTGACCACCATTTATATATTTGGGTTTTTGCGTTTTCTTTGAACTAAGTGCAATCCTACATTGGGTGAATTTTTTGTCTTCTTTTTTGAAAAATAATCATATGCTTTGTTTCACAGTTCGTGTTTGATATTATTGTTGTTTCATTTTATGCTCATAATAAATCATATTTATAAATCTATAATATGATTTATGTTGGTACACTCAAGTGCACCATACTCCATGCTTTATGCCCCAAGCTCCACTCTCCCTATCTCTCACTCTCTCAAACCTCAACCACTCTCTTTCTCCATCTCTCACAGTACTATCCATCATGCCACCCCTAATCTCTCTTTTCATTAAATGAGTAATCACTCTCTCTACTCCTTGTGTCCATGTGGCCCCACTCACTCATTTCTCTCATCTCCCAAACCCTATCTACCTCACTCACCTTAATCTCCTCACGTGGGCTCCACTCTCTCTCTCCCTCACTGACCTCCCCATGTCTTCTCTCTCTCTAACGCTACTCTCTCTTTTTCTCTCTCCAAAATCATTTTGCTCCGAAGTCCGTACACTTATCTTTGAATCCGGTTTTTATGGGAGCAGGTCCACATATATAGAAATATGGGCTTCATAATAAATTTATTTTTGAGATGGATTTTAAAACTGAATTTTTAAAGATATATAATCTCTAACATGGAGATCAAAAAATAAATAAAATTTAAAAACTCGAAATAATAGTTCTAGTGAACAAACATTTGGACCCTTAATTTCAATTGGTTTTAGATAGAATATCTGTTTGCATCTATCTTTAAGATGGGTGCTTTACACTTTCTGGTCCATATATATAGAAATACGGTCCAGCCCACAAGAAATAATTTCCCCTTCCCCCACACAATCTCAATTCATCACTCAATCGAACACACATTCGCCCTCTCTCTCTCTCCCTCAAACCCCCACATCACTCTCCTTAGTTCTCTCGATACTCTTACTTATATACAACCTCCATGTCACTCTCCTTAAATCTCTCAACTCCCCCATTTTTTTAATTTGAGAAGGGAAAAATTTATATAAAGCCAAGGCTCTAAACAATCAAATTTGAGCCCACCTCAAAAATTTCACTAAAAGAGGTCGTTTTGATGCTTAAATATCTTCAAATTGATGATCTCGAAATCAAGAAGCATGGACATGAGAAAAAAATGGATTTCAATTTTTGAAAATAGTGCATTTTGTAACGCATTTTTGGATCGTCAATTTTCAAGATTTCAAGGTTTTATAGATCTATCAATCTACATCGTTTTTGAAGCTTTAAACTTTATAAATAAAGATGAAAAGAAATTTTAAAGCTATTACAAATATTTTCAGTATTGAAACCATACTTCTCGATACTATTTGAAGATATGCTCTAATTTGATTGTTTAGAGCCCAAGCTCTATACAAACCACACCCATTTGGGAAACATTTCTATACTTCCCCTATTGAATAAAAAATATCCGTTTCTATACTTCCCATTCGGGAAAAAGATCAACGAATTCTTTGGAATTTATCACTGCTTTTTTTTTTTTCTTAGAAAAAAGTATTGAAGGGGTCCAGTACCACCATACATACAGAGAGACGAATGTGGGAGCAAATAAATTGGCTAAAGGGGGATACAAATTAAATTTGATTGTAAATAGTTTATTATTTTGGTTATGATATATTACGCTTTGAATTCAAATTTGTGGGGTTTGAATTCAAGTTTTGTATATACATGACCCAATATATAGTTTATTATTAAGAAGACATATCACCTTGGATGGGTTTGAAATAGAGACCCAATTTGTAGTTTGTTATATTGATCACATCATTTCATTTACGGAATTTGATATCTCTTCGTATCACCTTTCCTTGCACACTGCTCACATCCTTTCAATTAAGAGATTTGATATTATATCACCGTGTACACCTATTAGTGTAACGATTTTTGTTCATAATGAAGACATGCTTTTCACGTTATTTCGTGATATGTACTGTGAAGCAGTTTTTGGTGGATTAGCTTGGTCCCTATATGATGCATAGGGAGTTTTATTAAGGAAAATTTCAGTTAAAACTAAAAAAAGGGAAAAAATAAAGAGAGGGCAAAATCATCTTGCTCTAGTGAGGATATGCAAGAAGTCGTATCCCTCTCTCCATATATGAACCATCATCAACCATAGAACTCAGCTCATCTTTGGGTGACCTCCTATTTGAGTGGGCAAAAGCAAAATTTCAATTATCATTTCTATACCCTTTGATCCAAGATCAAGAAACCTGAACCATATAAAAGCCCTATATAAAATCACATTCCCAATGGAAAGGCCATATAAAAGCAACTCGATCGTGTAAATTTCCCAATGAATAGACTAATTTGTTTTACACAGGGTCCTTTCTGGAGAACATGCCTTCAATAATTTTTTGCATGATTACATATTGTGTTGATTTATTTGATAATACATATTTTTTTCAAAGAACATAAAAAAGGAAAAAATGGCTCACTTTCTTTGAGACTTTCAAACTTTCGGCTACATTTGGTGAGGCTTTCTACTGCATTAGGTGAGATTGCTTAATCACAACAATTAAACTCGAGGACATTCTTTTTGTTAAAATACAAGGGTCATCCACATCTTAGAGAGAAATAATTCCTTGGGCACATGATGTGTAATTGTCTCCGTCTTGGGTTTTCTTAGTTTGTCGCATCCATGTGTTCATGGCACTCAATATAGCATTACCTTGGTTCATTTTGGTTCTCTACTTTGGGCATCTCTACTACTTTCTCTCGTCTTTCCCCTCCTTCTCTATCGGAAAAGAACTCATCTCCCATTTGTGTGGGTAATATCTTGGAGCGGCTGCCTTTCGTATCTTGGGCTTTTCCCCATAGAACAACATAAAGCCCAACAATTATCACAGCCATTCCAACAGCACTGCACAAGACAGAATATACAGGGTTACTCAACCCCTAAGATGAAAATGGGTAACAAAACTCTTTCCAATGGTTTCAAAAGGGGGAAATTTTGTGTCAACTCACATACTCACATATAATTTACATGTGTTTTTGGGCCCAAAGCAGTTCGATGTTAATTGGATGGCTAGGAGTAGATTGAGAACAATGGCTAGGAATGGATTGAGAACAATGCCATTAGTTAGCGTTAGTTGTATTTTTCAAATTGTTCACTCCCAAGCTTCCATTTAATATCAAATGGCTAGATTCCTTTATAAACACATAAATTTATGTTAATAAGTGAATGATGATAAGACTTGGTAAATTGCTGTTTATAATAATAATAATAATAATAAATGACGATTTGATAAATTGCTAAATGAAATGCTTACCTCCCAACGTATAGATCAACATGGAGAAAGATAGGCTCCAAAATAGCAGTTATGACTGAGCTTAAAGGGTAGAAAGCAGATGCAAAGATGGGGCCTCTCTTGTTGATACACCAGCTTTGAATAAAGAAACCTATAGCCGAGCAAACAACACCCTGTATTCATGAATTATCAGTGAGCTTCAAAGATTCATACTAAATGAGGACTGTGAGAAAGAAACTCGAATGACAAAAACCAAGTGGCTTAAGGAATAAATTAAATAAGGGATTGTATACCATGTGATTTTTATCTTTCGTGTAAGAAAATCTGATAGCCAATGGTGCACCATTGATTGCATTTGGAATATTTCTCTTGAACTTTTATGTAGAAATGATTGTTTATCTTTTATAAAAGAAGGTCACAATTGCCCCTAGAAATATAGCATCGTCCATAAATTTGATAGATAGGGGATATCATTTCTCCACATAAAATTTGTGAGGAATACACTCGGACTTTGAACACAGCCAACGGCACATCCTTAACTTCTCAGTTTAACATGTGACAGCTAGTAGTGATTTTGACCTTTTTATAAAAAATATAAAACAAAAAAGTGAAATAAAATTTGAAAATGACCAAAGCATCCTTTTGTGCTTTCAAAAGTTCTGGGAAAATAGAATTAGATCCCCATTTTAACTTTGTTTTTAGTGTGAAAGCATTCATATGGAATATCAAATTTATTGCAAAGTCAGAATTATATCCCCACTTTAACTTTGTTTTTAGTGTGAAAATATTCATATGAAATATGGAAATTATTTGAACAGGCCAAAAGTAGAAGAGTGTTGGAAATGACCAAAGCATCGTTTTGTGCTTTCAAAAGTTATGGGAAAATAGAATTAGATCCTCATTTTTTAACTGTTTTTTTAGTGTGAAAGCATTCATATGGAATATCGAATTTATTTGAAAGTCAGAATTAAATCCTCACTTTAACTGTGTTTTTAGTGTGAAAGTATTCACATAAAATATTGAAATTATTTGAACACGACAAAAGTAGAAGAGTGTTGGAAAACTCAAGCCTTAAATGGGTTCAATATTTGTTGACAAAAAGAAGTCTTAAAGGAAGACGAATAAACAGGGAAAGGAAGTAAAAAAGTCAAATAACCTGACCATTCACAACACATTTTAAAGTCATGGAAAGTCAGAATTATAAGTCCCACTTTGTTTGAAAAACATAGGCATTCAATAACAACAGCAATATGGAATTTATCCAAAAGAGCTGGCATCAAGAGTTGGAGAAACTGGGGCTGTAAAAGGGTCAGGCCTAAGTGACTAAATGAAGGCAAAAAGAAAAAAAAGTAAATGAATATGAATGTGATTAATCCAAAAATCAAATTCTTACGCTGTAGATATAGGTTAGAAGTCTGTAATTCCAGGCTAATCTCCAGGCCGACGCAGATCTTTCAAAGCTAACAGCAATCACACCGCACTGAACTGTACCCATGAGCAACATGAGTGCAGTCAAGGAGAGTTGAGCAGGGTAATCTTGGAAAACCCAAGCCTATAAAAAATATACAAAGAGAGAAATTGAGACGAGAGAAAACATGGAGGAGGATTTGCATTAGTTAAAGCTTTGAACAAAAGAGTGGTGCAGTGTTTTAAAACTCGGTAAGTCTAAATCAGACACCCATGTGTTACTCCAAATTGGCACCAGACGGGTAGAAAAGTAGGCTATGCCAAGCTGACTTGAGACTAACAAGACTTACTAGGCCCCCGCATTTCCTGGTTCCGTGTTTGTAAACACTAAGCAAAAATAAGAAGAAACACTTATTGTGAGTAGTGGATACCTGGTAACTTATCCATGCAGAATAAGCAGTAACACTTATTATGAGCAAAATTATGCCCAAGGTCAAATTGTCCTTGGTATCAACCAATGATTTGGCACCCAAAATATCAGAAAGAGATTTTGATGTTCTGAGGTGATGAAAAAATTCAAGGATAGGACCCTTGACAAATGTCATGATCATAGCACCTCCAACGCATATAATGGTGCCAATGACCTTCGCTAGGCCCCTTGGGCTCTTGATATTCACTTTCTCCAATCTGTAAAGCAAAGTAGAAATGGACACTTTTGAGTCAGTGGTTGAAAATTGGTGAATCAACTCTTTTTTTATTTTTTTGTTTTTATTTTTTTTGGTGTAATTCAATGGGGATGACAGGCCCCTTCCCATTTTTGAATTTAGTAGTAGTTATTGAAACTGTCAATGGGATTGAAAGCTACAACATACAACTGAGGTATGAGTATACAACCACCATGACCTCAACCCCTTTCCCAACATGAGATCACCTTAGTCAGCTATGACAGGTTCTAATTCCAGATGGTCCTGAATTGAGGAATAGCCAGACCTCTTTTTAGAACTGTAGGGACTTAGGCGATTCTTGTGCGCTTATGTTATTTTTTTTTTTTTTTTAATTTCACCATTTAGACCGGCTTGCCCATATTTGACTAGCAACTCAGGAATCTTAAGTACTGGATCCGCCACCCGATTCGTATTTCTTAAGCAATGGCAAAGTAATAAGGAGGGAGTAGTTAAATTCACCTTAGGAGACAGGCCATGACAAAGGCGATAGCAGGGATAAGATTTGTTATGGTTGCTGCATAAGTTGAAGTGGTGTATTCAAAGCCCGAGAAATAGAGGACCTGTTCTAGTGTGATCCTGCAAATTCACCAAAAACACTATGACACATCTTTCCTCATCACAAGTGTGATGAAATAAATCTTTCTCGCTAGTGGTCCTCACCCTAAGAGCGCCAGCATGAATATGTGAAACAAAGCCTTGAAGTCCAGGGGAGGCATTCTTTTCCTGTGAATTCCATCCAAATTTACAAAGTGTTAAGGAGAAATACAAAAAGAGCTAAACTAGTAAAAAACACATAATAGCTAAATAGGAGAAAGAGAAACACATGGATTTGGATGGGGAGAGAGAGAGGGAAGGAGGGCATGTTGAGTAGGGGTGGCAACAAGTCGGGTCTGGACCCGGACCCAAATACTATTTGGGTCTAGGTTTCGGACCTTGAGTCACTTTTCGGATAAAAAATTTGAACCCATACCTAGACTTGAGGTCGGGCGTACCTCGGGTCTAATCAGGTCCACTGCCACCCCTTTATTTATGCGAGACATGTGGGTTATGACTATGAGTTTATTTTTTATTTTTTAACCTTTTTTTTACCGTCATATATCTATATTATTGGTAATATTTACTATTGCAAAACATGTATAAATACCCACATGTACCCACATTCCTGAAATAAACATAGGGACAACATTTATGTATACCGACATTATTCGGGTGGACCTAAAGTCGGATTCGATCTTTCAAGTCCAAAATTTGAACTTGAGTCCAAAATACTTGAAGCCAATATCGGATATCGGATCTACCCGGAGCTGGTTGGTTATATTGCCACCCCTAATGTTGAGTAACACATTGACTTGGGGAGAGGGGGAGAGAAACAGAGAGCATGTTGAGTAACATTGATTGGAGAGAGAGAGAGAGAGAGAGAGATAGAGATAGAGGGCATGCTGAGCAACACATGGATTTAAAGAGATAGAGAGGGGGAGAGAGGGCATTTTGAGTAACATGGATTTGGAGATTGAGAGAAGGCTTGTTGAGGA
>NW_006497396.1:1075114-1088422 GCF_000471905.2 Amborella trichopoda
AAATACTCTCTCTCTCTCTCTCTCTCTGAAAATACCTCTCTCTCTCTCTCTCTCTGAACGCTAAATCTCGAGTTGGAGAGATGGATCACTCCCTTTTCTCTCAGGTTGTTCGCGTTTTATAATGCCCATAACGAACCACTGTTGTCACTGATGAGATGAGACAGTAGGACCCCGGCAGCGCCGGTCAAAAAATTAAAGCCCGGAGCATGAATGTAGCCCGAGGGCTGGGCCCACGCCAGCCCGAGACAGGCCGAGCAAGCCAAGATAGGCGGCGAGTCTGGTTTCACCGAAGGCTCTTTTTTCTTTTTTTAGGACAATAGCACTATCAAAATAAGGAAACCCTCTCATCATAACACATTGAAAATTGCAAATCAACAATAAAAATACTTTTAAATAGATCATCTCGATTTATTATAATAATATATTCAATATTGAAAATTAATTTTAGAACCACCATAGAGATTTTTATCGTCAAAAGTATTTTTCGGATAAAGATTCGAAGTGAGGCATTAATTTTTTTTTTTTGTATTTTAGTAAATAGGGGATAGCCCAAGCCCGATCCGGGCCAGAGGCCGGTCTCAGATAGAACGCCCTCAGTCTCCCTCTCTTTTGTGTTGGGTCTTCATTCATCCCTCTGACTTGTTTCGTTAGTGACTGATTATTTTAGTGTCTCTCGTGTCACTTTGTGGCCAATTTTCAAACCACGTGGCGTGCGATCCAGGTCGCGTACCCCGCCCGCCATTCATGAACTTGTTTTTAAGCGTTTTCGCTTTGAATTTTACAAAAAATAAAAAAAATAGAAGTTTCAGCTTTGAACTACCGTTTCCCGAGTCAACCCATGTCGAAGCATGGGCCGAAGCTGCGCGGTCTTGGCTTCTTGCTAAAACATTTTGTGCTCCCGCCGGATCCTCACAGCTTTCATTCACTCGCGCGGACAACATTTTATACCCCCCATGAAGGGAGCTATTTTTTTGTCCGCTCCCTTTGAAAAAAATTTAAAAGGGAAAAAATTTATATAAGGTGTCAATTTTACGTTCTGACATAAAAATTTATAAAAGGTCGTTTTAACATAAAAAAAAAAAAACCCTCCACTTAATCATCTCGACCTCCATATATATATATATGGATATACTTTGTTTTTAGTGATTAATAAAAGTTTGAAACAATAATAATAATAATAATAATAATAATAATAATAATAATAATAATAATAATAATAATAATAAATAGTGCAACATATAATGTATAACCTGGACTATTTACTTTCAAGTTTTACAAGGGTTTGTAGATTTTTTAGCTCTACACTATTTTGAAGCTTTTGAATTTCATAACTAAATATAAAAATAGATTTTGAGATCATCACAATGTTTTCAAGCACACAGACAACATCTGTTGACATCATTTTGAGTACCTCTTGCTTTGAATTTTTAAGGCTTCAACCTAACCCAAGTCTGAAAGCACAATTTTCTGTGGTTGTTGAAAAGCAAGGTTTATTAGGATAGGACAAATTTACCAATTTATGTACCTAAGAGAACTACCCCTATACTATTTAGGGGTAATTTGATAATTTTATTTATTTTAAATTTTTAGGTGTGTATGGACATCTTAAATTTAAGCTTAATCTAATATGTAGAAAAAGATATAAATTAAAATATTTATATCATAAAAACTGGGACTTAAATGTAAAATATGAAGTATATTTGATTATTTTTAAATAAAATAAATTGGGATTTATATATAAATTTCCCTTTTTTATTTATTATTTTTAATTTGATTTTAAAATCCTCATAAAAATAAACATGATCATAGGATAGTTGAAAATGGCTAAAATGATAAATAGTTGATAAGCTAGGCATATTTTGATTAATTTGTCATTTGTCAAATACACCCAAAATTTCTACTATTCAATATTTTATCTTAGGTGTAAGTTAATAGGTTTTGAAACACATCGTCATGCATCATTGATGAGATATGCGAATTATTACTAGAAAATTGTACGTCATGCATCATTGATGAGATATGCGAATTATGATTAGAAAATTGTGGGCTATTTGAAATCAGATCAAACATATAGGTAAGATGTTAAATAGTTCAAAATTTAGATGTAATTTGGTAAATTTACATTTTAAAAAATGTAAAAACAGACTCAAATAGGATTTGCATGATGTGGCTGGGTATGGGGATCAGTGTTGGAAATTAGAGGGTGAAACAGAGCAAGATAGTGAGAGTTATGGTAAACTTTTGAATAGAGCCAAAAAAGGAATCTTAATTTTCTTGTTTCCAAACACGAACACATCACTACTACATGATAATTTAGGTGATGTAACCTTCACAATTTAGTGACTAACCTCAAAAACAAATAAATAAATCATAGTCCCTCTAAATTAGCTTGAAAAGAATAACAATCCAAGATTGAATGGTGACCATCCATTTTTTGAGCAGCTATATCTAAGTAATTTAAGACCTCAAAATTTCTCTCTCCCTCTCTCTGTCATTTTTTTGTACTAGTATTGGCATAGTTAATTTTTTTTCATTTTTTTTTACTATTATTGACATAGTTAATTTTTTTTCATTTTTTTTTAGTAGTATTGGCATAGTTAATTTTTTTTTTGGGTGAGTCACTAGGGATGTAGCCCCTACCTTAATAAGAATGAAGTCCAAGTCCTCACCATGCGGCTCAGGTAGTGCTATCATCATGACCCCAACCCCATTCTCATGTGTTTGCATAGTTATTCTTGAATAGATCTCAAAATCTTGTATTGAAAAACCTTTTGCCGGAGAGAGTGAAGGACTAAATGCACAATGTGCTAACACAAGAGTCTTATATCTTCAAGGAAAGAGATAACCTTTATTTATTTTGGGGGTTAGATCATATGAAACCCCCCTTTTTTTTTTACATTGCATCTAACTCTTGCCAAGGAACATGTCAACAGCTCACCTCAATAATAACACACATAAGATAATCCTCTTTTGAAAGTCAAGAAAATAAAATGTGTCTTATATGTTATGTGTATATTATATAGAGATTGTATACTATACATAAGATGTCTTATTATTCATATAGGATATTCTTTTGAGAAAAGAGAAGGAGTCAATAAGAATGGAAGGGATCAAATCTATACGGGATCAAATATTTGAGATTTGGCCTCCGAAGAGAGAAAGTTGAGCCATTAGAGAATATACATGTTACTAACTATTAAAGTGGAAAAGGTCAAGTGGTTGCAACGGGCCGTGCCCAGGCTGAACTAGCCCTGATACCCATAGGCCCAGCCCAGGCATGGTCTGGCTTTGACAGGGCCAAAGAGGCCCAGTCCTTGGCCCTATCACAGTTAGGAAGACCTGTATAGGACCATTGTTGTATCAAATGGAAAAAATAAAAAAAAATAAAAATAACAAAAGGCCGGGCTAGGCAATACCACAGTGTCTCTAGCCCATGCCCAGCCTGCCAGGCCTTAGCCCAGCCCTTGAGCCACATTTTGTAGCCCAAGTTCAAATTTTTCAGGGCCAAGCCAGTCATACCATTGCCACCCCTAAGCTCAACCTTCATTAGAAAAAAAAAAAAATCAAATGCATTACAATGATTTTTTTTTCTGTTTTTGAGCGTTCACTTAACCAAGATTAAAAACTTTCTTAAGGCGTCTTCGGTACATTCCACAAAAATGGTAGCCGCCCCTTCCATTATTTAGCATTGAAAGGGGCGGCTTCTAGGGATGGCAATGGGTAATGGGTCATGCCCCCAAAAAGATATTATGGGACTCAAATCATGACCCAGACTTGAAAATATAATAAGGGACCCGGACTTGATTGGACCCGATTGGACCTGACTCTAAAATAAAATATTTATATATTTAGATATATTTCATAAATTGTTAAAGGGAAAAGTTTATATAAGGTTGCAACCTTAAAATGTAGAATCACATATGCACCTCAAAAATCTATCAGAAAGGCTGCTTTAGTGTTGAAAAACTCTTTAATTGATCATCTCAACATCGAGATGTATGAATATTAAAAAACACAGTGTTTGAGTCCCAAAAATAGTACATCTTGCAACACATAATCTAGACCATCCATTTTCATGACTTTCATATGTTTATAGATCTACTTGATTTTAACCATTTTTGGAGTTTAAAATTTTTCTAATTAGATATGAAAATAGTTTTTAAGATAATCCTAAAAAATTTTTACAACAAAATTACATGTTATGATAAAATTTGGATGTACACCTTAATTGGATTATTTAAAGTTGCAACCTTATAGAAACCACACCCACTGTTAAATACATATATGCATTATTTAAATGCAAATTGCCCCATGCGTCGTGGGACACATTTCTATATTTGTGTCCCTCGAGGTATAAAACATCCATTTTTAAGATGGAAGCAAATGGACGCTCCATCTAAAAATAGTTGAAACTAATAGTCCAAATGTTTTCTTTATAAAATTATTATTTTAAATTTTTAAAATTTATTTATTTTTCATATTCATAATCTCCATGTTAGATATTTATTACATGCCCTTAAAAATTGGGTCTAAAAATCCATCTCAAAAATAGATTTTTAAGAGGCGACTCATTTCTACATGGTCTCATAGAAAATGTATATTTGTTTAAAATTGTTACTAAAAATATATATTTGTATTTATTTAAATATTATATAAATATTATATATTAAATATTATTTAAATATCAACACTTTTTGGGTCGAGTCTGGGTTCGGTCTACATGGACCTAGACCCAAACCCAAATAGTGTTCGAATCCAAAATTTGAACCAGACTCGACCCGCCGGTCCAATATTTGGACCACTACCAAGACCAGGTTCGGGTCTACCCATCAGATGGGTCCATTGCCACCCCGCAGCGTCCAGAATTAAGGTTGTTTTCAAAGCATCACGAAAGGCCACCCTTCCACACTCGAGCTTCCACTCCCGTGTAACAAATGGAAGAGTACACCGTTGGTAGAACTTAGGAACTTCTACTTCCCAAAAGTTCCGCTAGTCAAATAAGCGCTAAATGTTCCTCCATCAACATTTTTAAAACATTTAATTATTAACAGAGTTATGAAGATATTGAGATGGATGAGTGGTAAGACAAGAAAGGATAAAATTCGAAATTATTCAATTTGAAAGAATTTTTGTGTGGCACTAATAGGCGATAAAATGAGAGAGAGTAGACTTAAGTGGGCTGGCCATTTGTGACATGGACCAAGTACAATACCTGTTAGGAATTGCAAGTTCGTTCAAGTAGAAAGACCGAAAAAGGAAAAATGATGGGCCCAAAAAAACGTGGTGGAACGTAGTCCGAAATATACGAAGACTTATCGTCTCACTGAGGATATGACCTTTAATAGAGTAAAATGACAGCCAGAATTCGTGTAGCCGACTCCAGATAATTAATAAAAAACTATGATAATAAAGATAATGAATGAGCCAAGCATGATATCAACATCCATAACAATTGCGTTGGTCAATACGTAATTAATGTTATCAACCACCCGATCAAAATCGAGTGGTTACAATATGGGGTGGGTAGTAATGGACGTCTGGTACATGGGTAAGGACCAATACAAAGTGCACACTTTATTTCATATTGTTGGGCGTTTTGCATTAATAATGAGGGTCGTTAGTTTCCTGCAAGAAGTCTGGTGTGCTCCCTCGTGACTGAATCCACAAAAGAATTTTGAATCATGCAAAAACGGTTCATGGGAGTGTTCGTTTGACTACGTCGTTCGAATCCAGAGCACTCGGGTTTTTCCGAGTTGGGTATCCCATTTGAGGATATTAAAAAAAAATTTAAATAAAAATAAAAATTATAAAAAATTAAAAATTTTATTTTTTATTTTTTAATGCTTTCTACCATTTTGACAAAAAAAAAAAATGTTTTGGCTATGATTATCACTTTTATAAATTTTTTTCCATCTTTGGATTATTTCAAAAATACCCCATCAAAAGTTAAAAATTTACTCTTTTTTTGCTACTTTTTTAACCTCATTGCAAGCAAAGGTAAGTTCTTAGATCTCTCTACAAATTTAGTCAAAGTTTATTGTGGTCCACCTAAGAACTAGGAAAGATGTAAGGCCTGGTATACAAAAACCCCACTTGTGGGTTATGTTAAATTTAATTTTGATGAGAATTCCTGCAGTAACCTACGACGAGGCAGTGTTGGTGGATTCTTGAGAGATGAAAATGGTCACTGAATTCTCACATACTCTGGACCATGTAGTATATATACAATGAATGCAGAAGCAAGATTTCTACTTCGAGCAATGAAGTTGGCACCTGAAAATTTTGGGAAAGTGATTTTTAAAAAGATCTCATTAAATGTCATCAAATGGTAAGAAAAAGATCAATGAAGTCCTTGGAATTTATCCCTCGTTTTTTATTATTTCTATTTTTATTTTTATTTTTGAAATTTTTGATCTTGTAACTAGAGAGGGATCCACTACCACCATACATATAGAAAGACGAATGTGGGAGCAAATATATTTACTAAGGGTGCGTTTGTTTGCTGGAAGATAAACGTTATCTAGAAAAAATAAGTTCTTCTTTGCTAGGAGGTTGACTTATTTGTTCCGAAAGGTTTAAATAGTGTGGAGAAATGTGGTTTCAATACTCGAAATATTTGTGATAGCCTTAAAATATATTTTTATCTTTAATTATAAAATTTTAGGTTTAAAAAATAGTGTAGATCAAACTGATCTACAAAAACGTGAAAATCTTGAAAACTAATAGTCCAAAAATGCATTACAAGATGCACTATTTCCAAAACTTGAATTCCTATTTTTTTTTTTTTCTCAATCCATGCATGTTAATGTTGAAATGATCAAGTTGAGGATATTTGGGCATCAAAACAAACTCTTCCAGTGAAATTTTTGAGGTGTGCTCTAATTTGATTATTTAGAGCCTCGGCTCTATATAAACTTTTTTTATATTAAGTATATTATATAATAAATATATAATATCTTATATATATATAATGTATTTTATATATAATAAATATATATTTATATATTATATGTATTATATAATATATATAATATATATCGGTGCGGTTTCTATAGAGCTGAGGCTCCAAACAATCAAAGTAAAGCACACCTTCAAATAATGTCGAAAATTGTGGTTTCAATATTGGAAATCTTTGTGATAGCTTTAACATATGGTTTCATATTTACTTCTAAAATTTAAAGCTTAAAAATCTTGCAGATCGAGCAGATCTATGAAAACTTGAAAATTGACGGTCCAAAAATGCGTTACAAAATGCACTATTTCTAAAATTTGAAATCCATTTTTTTTCTCATGTGCATGCATCTTGATGTCAAGATGATCAATTTGAGGATATTTGAGCATCTTTTTGTTGTGCGCAGAAGCTTTAAACCCGATGGGTTAATATTTGGCAAATAAAATATGAGAAATAAAGCTTGAAACAAATACCACAAGAACACAAAGATTTACGTGGTTCACCCCAATAAGAACTATGCCAATAAAAGTTACATCAAAGATTTTGGGACATAGAATTACCTGTCTAACACTCGACAAAAAACTCAAGTCGAGCAAATCTTTTTAAACTTCTCTCCATTCATTCTCTTTATTTCTGACAACCATTATCGATAACACCAGATAGAGACGCGAAAGGAACGAGAAACTTACTTTCTCTCCAACTAAAAGGGGAACCATCCAAAATCCCCTTGGGAACTGCTTCTCTACAACAAATGAGCCTCTCAATTTTCGGGAGTCTAAAAGAGGCATCATCATAATGTTTTTCTCCATATGAATTTCTCTTCTTTATAAGAGGAAACATTGCATCTTATGCACATGAAGCCTTGCTCCCTTCTCTCTTTAGAGGAAATCTCCATTCCCATATGGCGACCCAAATAGGGCACACGAAATTCACTGCACTTTCGGCTCAAATATATAAATTAGGAGTGCTAAATAGGAAACTTTCTATTGATGTTACAAATCTCAAAACCAAGTGATATATTCAAGAGTCTTAATCCTTTTGGATTTCTATTTCCTTTAAGAAACTTATCAATATCAATCTCAATGTAGGTGATTTTGGATAGTATCAAATCCAACAATATCCACTTTGATATCAAAATCATGTGCTCACCATACCAACATCTATTAGATAGCTTTATGGATTCTTCATCTTTTGCAAAATAGATTCCTTCATCATTCTTACTTTAAAATAATGCTTGCTAGCAAATTTCTCTACGTCCAACTTTGCATTCGAACCCTTTACCGTCATATCGACAACCCCAGACCAGGCTCTGATACCACTTATTGTTTGCGGAATCGCTAAACCCGATGAGTTAATATTTGATAAATAAAGTATAAGAAATAAATCTTGATGCAAATACCACGAGAACATAAAGATTTATGTGATGCCTCCAAGAGGGGCTACATCCACGTGCATGACAAACTAAAATCCACTATACCCATAAAAGTTACATCAAAGATTTTGGAACTTAGAGTTATCTCTCTAACCCTCGACAAAAAACCCAAGTCGATCAAACCCTTTTAAACTACTCTCCCTTCATTATCTTTACTTTTGACAATCATTATCGACAACACCAGATAGAGACACAAGAACAACGAGAACTGACTTTCTATCTAACTAAAAAGGTGACCACCCAAAATTTCTATGAGAACCGCTTATCTATAAAAAATAAACTTCTCAAATTTCGGACGTTTAAAAGAGGCACGATCACAATGTTTCTCTTCATATAAAACTCTCTTCTCTCTAAGAGGAAATCTTGCACCTTATGCACAAGAAGCTTTGCCCCCCTCTCTCTCTAAAGAAAATTTTCATTCCCATATGATGACCCAAATAGGGCATACCAAATTATTTACACTTTAATCTCAAAATATATAAGATTACGAGTCCATACTAAATAGAAAACTTCCTATTGACGTTACAAATTTAATAGATATATCCACGAGTCCTAATTCTTTTGGATTTCTATTTTTTTTAAAAAAATTATCAATCTCAATCTCAATCCCATATAATATGGGATTTCCTTATATAGGTAATTTTGGATAGCACCAAATCCAACACTTTTAGATAGAGGCGAAGCTCTAAGCAATTAAATTAGAGCCCACATAAAAAAATTCACTAGAAGAGGTTGTTTTGAAGCTCAAATATCCTCAAATTAATCATCTCGACATCAAGATAGAGAAAAAATTGAATTTCAAGCTTTGGAAATATTGCATCTTGTAATGCATTTTTGGACCGTCAATTTTCAAGATTTTCAAGTTTTCATAGCTCTGCTTGATCTAAACTATTTTTTAAGCTTTAAATTATATAATTATAGTTGGAAATATATTTTAAGGCTATCACAAAGATTTCCAGTATTGAAACCATATTTCTTGACACTATTTGAAGGTGCGCTTTACTTTGATTGTTTAGATCCTCGGCTCTATACAATTAAATTAGAGCCTACCTTCAAATAGCAGCCAGAAATATGGTTTTAATACGGGAAAGTTTTGTAGGTGCGAGTTTGAGATCTAAAAATAGATTTTAAGATAATTCTAAGAATCTTTTACACCAAAATTATATGTTATGATAAAATTTGGAGGTACGCCTTAATTGGATTGTTTAAGGTTGCAATGCCATAGAAACCACACCCATTGGTCAAGATTTAATATTATATATTACATATATATAATAGGGAAAGTATATTATGAAACCATTTACCTTTGGTACAAGGTAGTCACAATTGATCTTGACCATTGGGTGTGGTTTCTATAGGGTTGCAACCTTAAACAATCCAATTACGGCGCACCTCCAAATTTTATCATAACATGTAATTTTGTTGTAAACAATTCTTAAGATTATCTTAAAATCTATTTTCATATCTAATTAGAAAATTTTAAAATTAAAAATTGATTAAAATCAAGTACATCTATTAATATATGAAAATCTTGAAAATGGACGGTCTAGATAATGTGTTGCAAGATGCACTATTTTTGAGACTCAAAACTTTTTTTTAAAATTTTTTTTTTATATTCATATGTCTAAATGTCGAGATGATCGATTAGATGGTTTTTCAACTTTAAAACAACATTTCCGATAGACTTTGAGGTGCATTTGTGATTCTACGTTTTAAGGTTGCAACCTTATATAAACTTTTCCCAAAGATAAATGGTCTCATTGTATACAATCCCTATGTAATATGCTCCCAAATTTAAGTTCTTGCCTTGGGCATAAAACAAAAATGTTTTTCTTTTTTAAGTGAAAAATGGAAAAGTTGAAGGATAAAAATGTTTTAATAAGTTTCGGACATTGTTGTAGCATTTCCTGTTTATCAAACACAAAAGCGCTAGGGACTTATTTGTTCTGGAGAAATAAGTTCCCCCAAACAAACGCTCCCTAGGAGGTGGAGACATCAAATTGGATTCTAATATTTAATATTTTAGTTGTGAAATATGTATTTTAAAGTATTTTTTAGTGGATTAGCTTGGTCCCTATATGATATATATACTAAGTTTTATTCATGAGAATTTCAGTTAACACTTCAAAAGGTAACAAAAAAAGGAAAAGATAAAAGCTCACTCAAGAAGAAAGTGGAATATAAAAATCTCCTTTTGCTGGCCTTGAGACCGTATGATATACAAACAGCTAGTATCGGTCTAGTATATACTGAGGATATCCGAGTAGTTCTTGCTGCCCAACGCATCCCTCTCTCCATATATGAACCATCATCACCATAGAACTGATCTCACCTTTGGAGGCTGGAATTTGACTCCAAGATCAAGAAACTTGAATGAGGACAGAGAGCTGCTTAATAACACCTCTTCAATAGTGCCTTGTTTATTGAATAGACAGACTCGGCCGAGTTTACTGCTGACTTGGATTCGAGCCCTACCCTAGCCGGATTTGAGCTTTAAAGCACTATTCTCAAGGCAACTCTCACTAGCATGTTTTATGAATCAAAATTTGTGAGGGAGTATTGTTACACAAAGTTGCTTTTCTTCTTTGGGGTTTGTCATTTCATATTATATGTATGGAAAACCGTGTTTCTGTATATTTGGGCCTAAAGCCTCATGAAAAATGTATTAAAGAGTTTATCAAATATGTGAACAAGAACCCTAATTTATAGAGTTACAAAGCAGTGTACTATTAAAAAAAGTAACATATACAATGAACCACTTTCCTAATATGGGTATACATAAAAAGAATGAAAATATTGTTCCAAAAAATAAGTGCAGGTTTTTATAATTTCCACACTCCCTCTCAAACTCCAGATGAGTTAAAAGATAGTAACTTGAGTTTGAACAACTGAAGACATGCCTTAGTAACAAAGCAGGAACAGGAAAAGCTTGAGCAGCTGCAAATTAGTGATTATCAAAAACCAATATCTCAAACAGCACAGTCTCGCATAATATCAAATCAAGAGGTCTCCGAAACAGACAGGATGGAGTAACGAAAAACTCCATCATCTTATATGATTGAGTAACAGAAAACTCAATCATTCAATAGGATTGAGTAACAGAAAACACTATCATTAAACATGATCCAGTAACAGAAAACTTGATCATCAACCAGGATCGAGGTATTCGATCATCAAACCGAAGGCACTTGAAAGAGCCAATGGAAATTAGCAGTGCATCAACAAGCACAATAGGACCTTAGATTCAGAGTTAAGAACAGTAAGATTCAAAGAAAATAAAAAACGACTCGGTAGAGTGACAGATCAGAGAGTCAAACACGACTCAGGTGAGACAAATCAGAGAAGCGAAACACGGTTCGGAAGAGAGACAGATCAGATAATCGAAACACAACTCGAAGGCTATTTTGCAAATAGTACAGATCGACAGCTTTCAGAGGTCATTTTCAGAGGTGGATTTAGAGGTGGGTTTCAAATTCGGCTCATTAAGGATCCGACATCAGAGGGGAGCACGCAGCAATGGTTTACCTGAAGAAATGGGTAATGACATATGGTTTACAGATCACAGAGATCAGATTTTTTCTACTATGAAGAAAATGGTATAACAACGATTGCTACCAACAATAAAAGCTCAGGTGATATAAGTAAATAGTATCGTCCTTCAAGGTCAGATCAAATAAACAGAATGGTCCACCAAGGCACAATAGACCATAAGGCCAAACACAGTTTCTTTTTTTTTTCCTTTTTTTTTTAAAAAAAAAAAAAATTTGTACATCTTTGTGAGATAAATTTTGGGTTTTGCTTTTGCTTTTTCAAACAAAGGCAAATCACTGGAAGGCTTCAAGGAAAAGTACTGGAATTTTAAATTTTTTTTTCTTTTTTCTTTTTCTGAACGAAAGAAAGCAAGTGAGAATAGAGATGAAAAAGAACAGGAAGTAGCAGGAGGTAAAGAGAAGTGGGGACTAGAGAGAAAGTATCGAGGATATGGGAGTTAGAGAGAGAGGGTAGAGAAGTACGAAATAAACAAAGATGATGAATGAAGAGAGAGAGAAGGGTGGCCAATAAAAAATTAAAAAGGAGAGAGTCAAAGTTTTACTTACAAAACAAAAATGATTCAAACGTGAGGAGAGGATCACAATTACCGGTTTCTCTCTCTAAATTTTGAAAGAGCTAGAGAAGAGATGGCTCCAGAGAAGCTTCTCAAGGCTTAAAGCATATCAGTGATGGCTCTACCGCCGTCAAACACTTACCTTTTTGTAGGACTAAACAAAGGCCACATTGTCACCAAAAAAGAGATTGCTCCTTGCCTCTCAGATAGAAAAGGGAAAAACACTAAAAGACCACTATTTGTTAAGAGCTTGACTAGGGAAGTCGTGGGCTTTGCGCGTTATGAGAAGAGAATTACTGAGTTGTTGAAAGTTGGGAAAGATAAGCATGCATTAAAAGTGGCAAGAGAAAGAGATCAATTAGAGAGAGAAGTGGGACGTCCACAGTGTAGAGAGAGAGATAAGGAGATTGAGAGAGAGAGAAAGTTGGAATCTGATAGAGATAAGAGGCACTGATAAGAAAGAGAGAGAGAGAGAGAGAGAAAGAAAAAAGATAGAGAAAGTAGGGATCTGATAGAGATAAGAGGCATTGATAAGTGAGATCTAAAGATCTGAGAGTGGAGAGAGACTAAAAGATAAGGGAGAGATATTTGAGAGATAAGAGAGAAAAGATCTGAGTGACCACGAAGTAGAGAGACAGTGAGACCGAGAAAATAGAGAATGAGACTGTGAAACCGAGGAAACATAGAGAGAACGAGAGAAACTGAGATTGAGACCGTGAGACCAAGAAAACAGAGAATGAGAGAGAACCTCAAGGTTATTGCAGAGTTTTAGCTCTCTTCTAAAGACGAGAGAGAGAGAGAGAGAGAGAGAGAGAGAGA
>NW_006497396.1:1088660-1103905 GCF_000471905.2 Amborella trichopoda
ACGTAGTACGTAGAGAGAGAGAGAGAGAGAGAGAGAGAGAGAGAGAGGGAATAACCACGGACTGTTGCAGCAATACCTTCGGAACCAGAGATACTGAGAGGAGAGAACTTGGCTCTGATATCATGTGAGAAATTGTATTTCTATATATTTGAGCCTTGAGCACCCATGGAAGATGTATTATAAAGCTTAACAAAGATGTGAGCAAAAACTCCAATTTATAGGGTTATAAAGCTGTGTACTATTAAAAAAAGTAAAATATACAAAGAACCACATTACTAATATGGACACCGATAAAAAGAAGAAAAATATTGTACCCAAAAAATGCAGGTTTCTATAATTTCCACAATATGAATGTGGCATAGTGCAGATTGGATGTCTTAAATCTGATGCTTTCAAAATCCCTATATAAAATCACATTTCCAATAGAAAGGCGATATAAAAGCAATTCAATCTTGTAAATTTCCCAATGAATAGAGTAATTTGTTTAACACGGGGTTCTTCCTCAAGCACAAGCCTTCACTAATTTTTTGCAAGATTACATATGGTGTTGATTTATTTAATAGTACATATTTTGCTCATAGGAAAATGGGAAAACGGGAGAAATGGCCCTCACTATCTTTGAGCCATTCAGACTTTCGGCTACATTTGGTGAGGCTTTCTACTACATTTGGTGAGATTGCATGATCACAACAACATTTAAACTTGATGACATTCCTTTTGTTCAAATGCAAGGGCCATCCACATCTTAGAGATAAATAATTCCTTTAGGCCTATGATGTGCAACTGTCTCCACCTTGGGTTTTCTTAGTGTGTGGTATGCATGTGTTCATGGCACTCAATATAGCATTACCTTGGTTCATTTTGGTTCTCTACTTTGGGCATCTTCACTTCTTTCTCTTGTCTTTCCCTTCCTTCTGTATTGGAAAAAACCTCATCTCCCTTTTGGGTGGGTAATAACTTGGTGCTGCCCTTAGTATCTTGGGCTTTTCCCCATAGAACAACATAAAGCCCAACAACTATCACAATTATTCCTACAGCGCTGCACAAGAAAGAATATGTAGGGTTACTCAACCCCTAAGTTGAAATGGGTAACAAAACTCCTTCAAATGTTTTCAAAAGGGTGAAAGTTTGTGCCAACTCGCATATAATTTATGTCTTTTTTAGGCCCGTAGCAGCTCGATATCAATTGGATGGTTAGGAGTAGATTGAAAATGATGGCAAGGAGTGGATTGAGAACAAGGCCACAGACTAGCGCTAGCTGTAATTTTCAAATTGTTCACTCCCAAGCTTCCATTTAATATCAAATGAATGGATCACTTTAAACACATAAATTTATGCGTGCATCGACACACATGTCCAAAAAATTCATAAGTGAATGTTGATAAGACTTGGTAAACTGCTATTTATAATAATAATAATAATAAAATGAAGAATTGATAAATTTCTCAATGAAATGCTTACCTCCCAATATAGAGATCAACATGGAGAAAGATAGGCTCCAAAATAGCAGTTATGACTGAGCTTAAAGGGCAGAAAGCAACAGCAAAGATTGGGCCTCTCTTGTGGATACACCAGCTTTGAATAAAGAAACCTATAGCCGAGCAAAAAACACCCTGTATTCTTGAATTATCAGTTGAATAGTAGGGGTTGAGCTCCAAAGATTTATAGTAAACGAGGACTACGAGAAAGAAAATTGAATGAATACACTTTCAAAGATGACAAAAACCAAGTAATTTAAAGAATAAATTAAACATGGGATTGAATACTATATGGTCTTTATCTTTGGTATAAGAAAGTCCTTAAGTAATTTGATAGCCAATGGTGCGCCATTGATTGCATTTGAAATATTTCTCTTGCACTTTGTGCAGAAATGATATATTGGTTTTGGTACAAGGAGGTCACAATTACCCTTAGAAATGTAGCATCGTCCATGAACTTCGATAGGTAGGAAGTGTCATTTCTCCACATGAAGTTTGTGAGGAACTCTCTCAGACTTTGAATACAGCCGGCGGCACACCCTTAGCTGCCCAATTAACCTATGATAGCTAATAGTGATTTTGACCATCTAGTAAAAAATGTAAAACAAAAAAAAAAAGCTAAAATTTGGAAATAACCAAAGCATCTTGTTGTGCTTTCTAAAGTTATGGAAAGTCAGAATAATCCCCACTTTAACTGTGTTTTTAGTTTAAAAGCATTCACACCCTATATTCTTGAATAGTTGAATAGTAGGGGTTGAGCTCCAAAGATTCATAGTAAATGAGGACTACGAGAAAGAATATCGAATGAATACACTTTCAAAGATGACAAAAACCAAGTAGTTTAAGGAATAAATTAAACATGGGATTGAATACCATATGGTCTTTATCGTTGGTGTAAGAAAGTCAGAATAAGATCCCCACTTTAACGGTGTTTTTACTTTAAAAGCATTCATATGCAATATCGAATTTATTTAACATGACCAAAGGTAAAAGCATGTTGGAAAACTCAAGTCTTAATTGGGTTAAGTCGGGTTCAATATATGTTGACAAAATGAAGTTTAAAAGGAAGATGACTACAGGGAAATACAGTAAAAAAAGCAAATAGACTTTGGAAATGACCAATCAGAATGCATTTTAAAGTCATAGAAAGTCTCAGTTACGATTCCCCTTTGTTTGAAGTTTTAGTAAAGAGGCATTCATAACTTAAGCAACATAGAATTTAACCAACGAGCTAGCACCAAGAATTGGAGAAACCGGGGCTGCAAATGTGTCGGGCCTGGGTGACTAAATGAAGGCAAAAAGAAAGAAAACTAAATGAATATGAATGCGATTAATCCAAAGATCAAATTCTAACTAAATGAATATGAATGCGATTAATCCAAAGATCAAATTCTTACGCTGTAGATATATGTTAGAAGTCTATAATTCCAGGCTAGTCTCCAGGCCGCCGCAGATCTTTCAAAGCTAACAGCAATCACACCGCATTGAACCATACCCATGAACAACATGAGTGCAGTCAAGGAGAGGTTAGCAGGGCAATCCTTGAAAACCCAAGCCTATAAAAAGTATACAAAGAGAGAAATTGAGAGGAGAGAAAATAGGGAGGAAAATTTGCATTAGTCAAAGATTTGAACAAAAGAGTTCTGCAGTGTTTTAAAGCTCTGTGAGTCAGAATCAGGCTCCCATGAGTTACTCCAGATTGGTATCAGACGGGTAAAAAAAGGTAAGCTTTGCGAAGCCAACTTGAGACTAACCAGATTCACTAGGCCCCAGCATTTACCGGTTCCTTGTTTATAAACACTGAGCAAAATAAGTAGAAACACTTATTGTGAGTAGTGGGTACCTGGTAGCTTATCCATGCAGAATAAGCAGTAACACTTATTATGAGCAAAATTATGCCCAAGGTTAAGTTGTCCTTGGTATCAACCAGTGATTTGGCTCCCAAAATATCAGAAAGAGATTTCGATGTCCGGAGGTGATGAAAGAATTCAAGAATAGGACCCTTGACGAATGTCATGATCATAGCACCTCCTATGCATATAATGGTGCCAATGACCTTCGCCCGGCCCCTTGGGCTCTTGATATGCACGTTCTCCAATCTATAAAGCAAAGTAGAAATGGACACTTTTGAGTCAGTGGTTGAAAATTGATGAATCAACTCTTTTTTTTTTTGGGTAATTCAGTGGGGATGATATGCCCCTACCCGGGTTTGAATTAGTTAGTGGTTTTTTAAGCTGTCAATGAGAATAAAAGCCACAACGTGCAACTAAGGTATGGGTGTGCTACCACCACGACCTTAGCCCCTTTTCCAACTTGAAAGCGCCTTAGTCAACTATGGTGGGTTCTAGTTCCAGATGGTCATAAATTGCGGAATAGTCAAATTTGTTCTTAGAACTGTAGGGACTCGGACGACCGTTGTTTTCCTATGTAATTTTTTTCACTTTTTTTATTTCACCATTTCACCATTTAGGCTAGCTCGCCCATATATGACGAGCCAACTCAGGAGTATGGAATGCCAAAACCGGCACCCGTTTCTTGTTTCTTAAGCAGTGGCAAAGAGAAAAGGATACTAATAAGGGGGGGGGGGGAAGTAAAGTTCACCTCAGGAGACAGGCCATGACAAAGGCGATTGCAGGGATGAGATTTGTTATGGTGGCTGCATAAGTTGAAGTGGTGTATTCAAAGCCCGAGAAATAGAGAACCTGTTCTAGTGTGATCCTGTAAGTTCACCAAATACCACTATGACACACTGTTCATTAAACAAGTATGATGAAATAAATCTTCCAGACCATAGGAACTTACCCTAAGAGCGCCAGCATAAAGATGTGAAACAAAGCCTTGAAGTCAAGGGGAGGCATTCTTTTCCTGTGAAATTCCATCCAATTTTACAGTGTCAAGGAGGAAAAATGCAAGAAAGATCTAAACTAATACAAAAAAAAGAATAGCTAAGAGACAGATAGAGTAACACATGCATTAGGACGGGGTGGCAACAGGTTAGGTTCAGGTCTACTTGTCGGGTCCCGGGTCTAGTCGGGTCCATTGCCATCCCTAACGTTTAGTAACAAATAGATATAGGAATCGAGAGAGAGGGGGAGAGAAAAAGAGAGCATGTTGAGTAACATATGGATTGGAGAGAGAGAGAGAGAGAGAGAGAGAGAGATAGAGGGCATGTTAAGTAACACAGTAGGAGTTTAGAGAGAGAGGAGGGGGGAAGAGGTATTTAGTACAGTGATCAGAGAGAGAGAGAGAGAGAATGTTGAGGAGCACATGTAATTGGTGCCTTTGGAAGAAGAGAGATGAGATGCTTTATTTTATTGTTAAAAAATATAGAAATTAATGAGAGACTTCCTATCGCGGTCGGATACTGAGGCTAGGAAATATCATCTTCTTCGGTGGGATAGGGTGTATATACCCAAGAGTGAAGATGGATTAAGTATAAAAAAAGTGGGGTTAGTCAATCAAGCTTTGTTGTGTAAATGGTGGCAACGTAACTTTACTCTTATGCATCAGCTGTGATATCATATTCTCCCTCATAAGTATGATATGGATAGGCATGTCTTGTGGATTGGGGGTGGTATTGGTGGTGAAGGTCGGTCTGTTTTTTGGTGGGCTATTTATTTGTGTAAACCACTGCTCCATCGTAATATTAGATGGTTGGTGGGAGATGGCTGCAGTAACTACTTTTGGCACCAAAAATGGCTTCGTGATTAGCCTTTGAAATTACTCTTCCCAGATGTTTTTGAGAGAATGGTGCAGCCTAATGCCAAGGTCTTAGAGTTGGTTGAGTTCAAGGGTAATGAAGTGGTGTGGAATGTTCATTTTTCAATGCAAATACTTACTCTAGTTACTTGGCTCTCTTGGAGATGCTAATCAGGTGTTTATTCCTAGGGATGTTGCTGATAAAGTGATTTGGGATGTTGAAGCAGATGGTGAGTTCTCGGTTAAGTCTGTCTACCTTCTTCTATTCAATGATCGATTTAGGTGGTCTCTACCTCAAGTGGCTATTTTTTGGAAGTGTTCAGATTTTCCTTTGGTTGACTACCCAAAATAAAATTCTAACTGTGGATAATCTTATTAAGAGGGGGAAGATTTTAACTAATATCTGCTTGATGTGTAAAGATAATAGTGAATCAGGGGCCCATCTGTTTTTACATTGCCCTTTTGTATATAGGATTTAGTCTTGGTTCTTTGGACAGTTGGGTATATCTGTAGAAATTCCACAAAGTGTGTTTGGTGTGGCTGCTAAAATGGCTTTTCCCTATCTCCCTAAGATTGGTAAAAAAGTGTGGCAAATTACCTTAGCCTCGACTATGTAGGAAGTATGAAAAGAAATGAATAGAAGAACTTTTGAGGGTGTGTGTCTACCATTTCATAGACTCCTTAATGTCATTAAGCATTCAATTTGGTGTTGGTTGTCTGTGATATCAGAAGAGTTGGCTATCACTGAAGTAAATGTGTCCCTAAATCTCCATAATCTTTATCGTAATTTTGATGGGAGTTTTCTAAAGAATCTTGGTTTGGCAGGCTTTGGGGGGATTGTGAGAGATTCGAATGGAGGAGTTATCTTCTCCTTTGCTGGTCCAGCTAGAGAGACTACTGCTAAACATGCCGAGCTTCTTGCCTCGTTTCAAGGACTGAAGATTTATCGTGATAAAAATATGGGCAGTCCCTTAATTGCCAAAGCGAATTCTTTGAATGTTATCAGATGGTATACGGGTGAGCAAAGCGTATCATGGGTACTACGGTCTATTTGGCTGTAAATTGCTGAAGGGGATTCTTTGAATGTTATGAGATGGTGTAGGGTTGAGCAAAGGGTACTGTGGGTACTAAGGTCTATTTGGTCGCAAATTCGCCAGTTTACTAGTGTGATTCCTATCTCATTTGTTTATGTCTATCATGAGGCGGATTCTGTAGCTAAGTCTTTGGCTAAATATGGCGTGATTTGTTTTGATATTGTGATTGGTGATGATGCAATGTTACCCTTATAGTCTCTTTCCATCCATAAAATTATTAACATTGGTCAAAAAAAAATAAAATAGAAAAGAAAGAGAGAAACATGTGAGTTAAGTACGTACGCAGGAAAGGAAGAAAAAGAGGTTTAGTTACCAGTCTAAGAAAAAAGCAACAGGGGCAATGGCGATAGTGGCCACAGCCTGTCTATACGTTACGAACACGTAGCGATTCATGCCATGCTCCAATGCAGCTTTAATGAGTATATACATAACCGCAAGCGACGAGATAAATAACATCTGGGAAAGGACAGGACCATATCCTCCCAAACCCATATCTTTCTCTCTCTAAAAAAATCCCTTTGTCCCCCCGAATGCTCGATCTCAATTTCGAGAGATGGGATTACCCCATTTTCTCGCAGGTTTTATAACAGCAATAACGAACCATTGTCGTCACAGATGAGATGAGACAGATTCCACTGTGGGGTGGAAACGGTCCGGGGTGGCGCCACTCAAAAAAAAATAAGGCGGGCCTGGGCCATAAACTTGACCCGATGGCTGGGCCTGACCCAGGCCAAGACAAGCCAGCCTGGTTTGGCCCAACTCGGCTCTCGTTTTTTATTTTTTGTATTGCTTTTTTTTGTCTTTTAGCCAATGCAGCACCGCCCGATCCTAATAGGCTAGACTGGTTTGTAAGGGTGGCAATGGACCTGGACCTGATCTGGGGCCCACGGGTATACCCGACACAGGTCAGGTACGGCTCTAGCATTTAGACCCAGCGGGTCTGGTTCGGGTCCAGGTCCAAAACTTAGACCCAAACGCTATAAGGGTCCGGGTCCAGCTGGATCCACCTCATTCCCGTAAACCGTTAGAGATAAAATACTTTAATTTGAACCCTATTCATTTAGGCGTATTAAGGATCATATATAATTAGAACTAGTAGTCATCTTTAACTATTAAACGACAAATCACATGGTTTGAAATCTAATAGCGATTGTGCCATTGTTGCCAATAATACGGGGTACATGATGTTAATAAAAAGGGCAAAATAAAAAAAGAGGCTCGACGGGGTAGATCCGACGGGTACAAGTATAGGTCCATTTTTTGGAACCAATGGATCGGGTCCAAGTTTGAGTCCAAAACCTGGATCCGAACCCATACCTGACCTATTACAACCCCCACTGATATTGCCCAACCTGGGTGTTGTATTTATTTATTTTATATTTTTTTTAGCCAATACTGCATAGCGCGGTCCAAACAGGCCAGTATGGTTTGGCCCAATCTAACTCTTATTTTTTATTTTTTTATATTATTATTATTTTTTAATCCATGTGGCACGACCCGTCCTAATAGGCTTAGGGTCGGGTTTGAAGCATTGAAGAGTCATGACGTCACAAACGAGATGAGACATATTCCACTATAGGGTGGCACTGGATGGCCCACCCAATAAATTAGAACCTTGGGCCAGGCCAAGTTGGGTTAAGCCAAGATAGACGAGCTTGGTTTGGCTTTTGTTTTGTTTTATTTTTTTATTTATTATTATTATTATTTTAGCCAACGCGTCATGGCCTAGCGCTATAAGGTTCAAGGCCAGGCTTGAACCGGCGAGTCTTCTCTGTCGTGTCACAACATTACCAATTTCAAGCCATGTGGCGTCATCAGGTGCGACCTGGCTGACGCGTCGAGTCCGCCATTCATGAAATAAATTAAGACTCTTGTCTGCGATTTGTATGCCGAGGCTCTAAACAATCCAAGTAAAACACATCATTAAATAGGGTAAAAAATGTGCTTTCAATACTAGAAATTTTTGTAATAGCTTTAAAATATATTTTTATTTTAAATTATAAAATTTAAAACTTTAAAAATAGTATATATTGAGCAGATAAAAAAAAAACTTGCAAATCTTGAAAATTGACAGTAAAAAAATGTATTACAAGATGTACTATTTCTTAAACTTGAAATCAATTTTTTTTCTCATGTCTATGCATCTTAAAACTGAGATGATCAATTCGAAGAAATTTGAATACCAAAAGAACCTCGCCTAGAAATTTTTTTGATATGAGTTGTAATTTGATTGTTTACAACCTCGCTCTATATGAACTCTTTCTTTTCAGTTTCGCTTGGATTCTGTATTTTGACACGCCCGAGTCAACCCATGTTGAAGCGTCTGCGGGTCTTGGCGTCTTGCCAAAACCTTTTCTGCTCCCGCGGGAGCCTGATATCTTTCGTTACTCCCGGGGAAGAGAACATATCTTTAACTCCCTTGAACAAAATTTAAAGGAAAAAAGTTCTTAAAAGATGTCAATTTTACTCTTCAGAAATAAGGTATACCTCAAAAACTCTTAGGAGAAATCATCGAAAAACTCTCCTCCTAATCATCTCGACCTCGAGATATATAGGTGTACGTTGTTTCTAGTGATTAATAAATACTTGTAACTTAGAAAAAAAAAAAAAAATTAAGTTATGAAAATAGTGCATCTTGTAATGTATAACTTTGACCGTCCATTTTTAATATTTTCAAGTGTTTGTAGATTTTCTATATCTACACTATTTTGAAGCTTTCCGGCACTGAAGCATCTTTTGGCATCATTTGGAGTGTGCCTTATTTTGATTGTTTAAAGATTCAACCTTATGCAAGGGCTGTTTAAAAGCAAGATTTATTATGACAAATTTACCAATTTATGTACCTAAGAGAAGAATTATTTAATAGAAAAAATTTATATACAAATCCTGTTATAGCTTTGATATTAATAAATAGTTTCATATATTTTATTTTTATTGCAATCAAAGTCCATTTTAAGAGTATAAAGTATATTTTAATTCTATTGCTTTCTCTATACATCAAATTGGTGCATCAATATTTTTCACCATCACAGAACTATAAAAAATATTTTAGAAATAATTTAAAATAATAAAATTCCCAAATGACCCTTGAATACTAAACTGTCATGTACTATTTAAGGGTAATTTGGTAATTATATTTATTTAAAATTATTTTTTTAAGTTTTAGGTGTGTGAAAGTGAGAAGTATGAACATCCTAAATTTAAGCTTAATCCAATATATAGAAAAAAAAATTAAAATATTTTTATCATAAAAAATAGGACTTAATTGTAAATATGAAGTATATCTGACTATTTTCAAATATTTAAATAAATAGGGATTTGTATATGAATTTTTATTTTTCATTTTATTGTTTTTAATTTGATTTTAAAAATCTCATAAAACTAAACATCATATGATAGTTGAAAATGGCTAAAATGTTAAATAGTTGATAAGCTAGGCATATTTTGATTAATTTCTCATTTGTCAAATACACCTAAAAGTTGTACTATTCAATATTTTATCTTAGGTGTGATTCAATATTTTTTAAACACAGTGTGATACATCATTGATGAGATATGCGAATTTTGATTAGAAAATTATGGGCTGCTTGAAATCAAATCAAACATATGGGTAAGATATTAGATAGTTCAAAATTTAGATGTCATTTGATAAATTTACATTTTAAAGAATGTAAAAAAAAAAAAGACTGAAATAGGAATTGCCTGATCTGGCTGGGTATGGGGATCACGGTTGGAAATTGGTGGGTGGAACTAAGCAAGATAGTGAGAATTATGGAAAACTTTTGAAGAGAACCAAAAAAGGAATCTTAATTTTCTTGTTTCCAAACACGAACACATCACTACTACACGATAATTTAGGGGATGTAACCTCTACAATTTAGTCACTAACCTCAAAAACAAATAAATAAATCATAACCACTCTATATATTAGCATGGAATGAATAACAATCCAAGATTGAATGGTAACCATCCATTTTTTCAGCAGCTAGATCTAAGTAATTGAAGACCTCAAAATCTCTCTCCCTCTCTCTCTCATTTCTTTTTCACAAGTATTCACATAGTTGAGTCATTGGAGATTTGGCCTCCAGTAAGAATGGTGTCCAAGACCTCGCCATGGGGTTCAGGTGGTTCTATCATCACGACCCAACCACATTCTCAAGTGTTCACATGGTTATTCTTAAATGAAGCTCAAAATCTTCTATTGAAAAAATTTTGCAGGAGAGAGTGAGGGACTAAATGCACAATGCGCTAACACAAGAGATAACTATTATTTATTTATTTATGAAAATAAATAAATAGAAATAAAAATATATTTTAAAGCTATCACAAAGATTTTCTGTATTCAAACCACATTTATCGACACTATTTGAATATGTGCATTACTTTGATTATTTAGAGTCTCAACTTTATACAAACCGCATCCTTTATTTATTTATGGGCTCGGATTCTATGAGGTTGCAACCTTAAACAATCCAATTAAGGCACACCTCCAAATTTTATCATAACATGCTATTTTGGGATAGAAAAATCTTAGGATTATCTGAAAACCTAGTTTTATGTCTAATTATAAAATTTTAAACTCTAAAAATGGTTAAAATCAAATAGACCTATAAACATATGAAAATCTTGAAAATGGGCGGTCTAAAAAATGTGTTGCAAGATGCACTATTTTTGGGACTCAAAATCTTCTTCTTCTTTTTTTCATATTCATACATATCGATGTCGAGATAGTCAATTAGAGAGTTTTTCAACATTAAAACAACCTTTTCTGATGGAGTTTTGAGGCATATATATGATTCTACATTTTAAGGTTGCAATGTTATATAAACTTTTTCCTTTATTTATTTTTATTTTTGGGGTTAGATCATGTGAGAGACCTTTTTGCTTTTTTCTATTATATGAGATAACTCTTATCGAGCGAACATGTCAATAGCTCACCCCAAGTACAATACACATAAGATATGGGGAAGCTTTCTATGCTTTCCCTACAGCATAAAACTTATATACTTCCCCTTATCCAACCATCCATTATGCATGGAGGGCTAAGATTACCCCAATCATAATGTCACGTCTTGACACTATTCTATTTTTAATTATTTTTCTATAAATATTTTGTCACTAAATTTTGGACGTCCAATCCTCTAACGAACTCGCACTAGGAAAAAATATTTAAAAAATATTTTAAATAAAATAAGATGACCAAAATACCCCTGAAAATTTCAAGAGGTATTTTGGTCATTATATTTTATTGAAAAACAAATTTAATATTTTTATAGGTGCGCCCCAATGAGAAGATGGCACAAACAAAATTTCATATCTATGTAAATTTTATAAAAAAAAAGTTAAAAATAAAATACTTTGAGACATCAAATCTAAGATCAAAGGGTGAGTGACTCTCTTGATCAAAATTGGAAGGCTAGATGGTACGGGAAGCATAAATCTTCTATGCAAGGGAAGTATAGAAACCTTTCCTCATAAGATATTCCCTTTCTTTTAAAAGTCAAGAAAAAAATATGGGGCAAGCTTGCTTCCCCTAAAGCATAAAACTTATATTCGTCCTTTATCCAACCGTACATTCTGAATGGAGGGCTCAGATTGCCCCAATCACAATGTCATGTCTCTACACTATTTTATTTTTAATTTTTTTTCTAGAAATTATTTTGACACAAAATTTTGGATGTCCAATCCTCTATTAAACTCGCACTAGCAAAAACATATTAAAAAAATATTTCTAATAAAATAAAATGACCAAAATACCCCTAAATTTTCCAATGGGTATTTTGCTCATTATTTTTTATCAAAAAAATGTTTTTAATATTTTTATAGGTGTGTCCCAATGAGAAGATGGCAAGTACCAAATTTCATATTCATACAATTTGTATAAAAAAAAAATTAAAAAATAAAATACTTTGAGACGTCGGATCTAAGATCAAACGGTGAGTTGCTCTTTTGATCAAAATTGAATGGCTGGATGGTAGGGGAAGTATAGATCTTCTATGATGTAGAGAAAGTATAGAAACCTTTCCCAAAATAATGTATCTTATATGTTATGTGTATACTATATAGGGATTGTATACTATATATAAGATGTTTTTATTAGTTGTAGAAGACATTCTTTTGAGGAAAGAGACGGAGTCAATAAGAATGGAAGGGATCAAGTCTATATGGGATCAAATGTTTAAGTTTGGAGCCTCCTCCATTAGGAGAGAAGGTTGAGCCACATGAGAATTTACATGTTACTAAATATTAAAGTGGAAGAGCTCAAGTGGTGGCAATGGACCGTGCCCGGGTCGAACTAGCCTTTGCGTAGTCCACAATGTGAAATTTGATAGCTTGGGTGTGTTATAAAGTTCGAGAAAATATCTCTTGAACTGTGAGCTTGGTCAATGAAATAAATGCGGCAACCCAATTACACATCCAATTATTAATTCAATCTTTTTTTCTTTTTTTTTTCTCTACTACAGTACTCTCTATATGCCTACAAAAGTATAACTTCTCAGGATTGAGCAAGAGTTGTCCAAGGGTAAGTCCAAGCTTTCAATAACTTAAATCCAATCTTTTTCGTGAAAATAATCATGTGGTGATACTTAGATGAGTCACAAAATTTTGGACACAAAATTTCCCAATTTACTCCATATATCTCTCAATCTCTATGTGCATACAAAAAATATGCCATCCCATGATCGTACCAGAACCATCCAATTTTCAGACGGAATAATTTAGATGCTCCTGAATTCAAAGTCTTGATTTTTTTTTTCTTTGAAAATAATAATTTAGTTATAATTAGATGGATCCTGAAACTTAACAAAAAAAAAAAGAACAAACACTCCCAACTCCCCAAGTTAAGTGTTTTTGTTTTGCTCTTGGGAATAAATGTATAACATGCTCCCGAGGGAGCATAGTTTATGCTCAATAGACACACAAACGACAAGAAACAAAAAAAGGTGTGGTTTCTATAACGTCAACCTTAGACAATCTAATTAAAGTGCACCTCCAAATTTTATTAGATTATCTCAAAATCTATTTTCATATCTAATTATAAAATTTTAAACTTTAAAAATAGTTAAAATCAAGTAGGTCTATAATCATATGAAAGACTTGAAAATGGACAATCTAGATAATGTATTGCGAGATGCACTACTAATGGGACTCAAAATCTTTTTTTTTTCTTGCATATTCATACATCTCGATGTCAAGAAGATTAATTAGAGGTTTTTTCAACATTAAATCAACCTTTTATGATGGATTTTTTATGTGCATTTGTAATTTTACATTTTAAGGTTGCAAATCTTTTATAAACTTTTTCCAAACTTAATCTTCATCATTAAGATGGCTTCGTGTATGTCTTTGCTTTCTGTATGCTTCAAATGTAGAACTACAAAGGCACCTCAAATATCCATCGGTAAAATTTGTTTTAATATTGAAAAACCCTCTAATTGATTATCTCGATATCAAGATGTATGAATATAAAAAAAAAAGAAAAAAAAAAAGGGGATTTTGAGTTCCAAAAATGGTGCATCTTATAACACATTATCTAGTCCGTCCATTTTGGAGTTTAAAATTTTATAATTATATTTGAAAATAGATTTGAGATAATGTTAAGAATATTTTACATCAAAATTATATGTTATGGTAAAACTTGAAGATGTGTCTTAAATGGAGTGTTTAAGGTTGCAACCTTATGGAAACAACACTCACACTTAAATCATCAAAAACACTATTTTTCCATGTTTTAGTCCTTATAATTTGTTTCAAAATCCGGATGAGTGGGGTGGATCGTTTACCCATAATTCCATGTTGGATTATTGGATCAGATATTCGGATTCGGTGTGGATTGGTTTGAATCAATTGCCCAAAATATTAAAAAAAAGAAGACTAAAATAAAACTTAAAATTAGGGTTTATGCTATTGGAATTTAGAGAGGACCTCAAAAACATATTAGATAAAATTTAAAAAAAAAAAAATTATATATATAAGGACTTTTAAGGGGGAACTGGCTGCAACGCGTACCATCTTGGAACCGATTAAGTTTCAACCAATTACCATTTGAATCGGCAATATGGATCGAAAATCACAGCGTTTTAAATTATTGCCTATATTGATTACTATAATTTTAATGACCTATTTCGACCTATTTCTTACCCTTAACTACGAATCCCAATAACGTTAGGCACAACTTTATATTTTTCTTTGCCGTTTCTCATGATTGTCCATATTTTGATTGATCATCATCGTAACGATGACGTGATGGTTTGCATCTTTGTAGGGAAGGATTACTGAGTAATAAAAAATATTTGTTTTTGATACAAAAAGGTCAACATCACCATTGATAATGTGAGACAAGAGGTAAATTAAGGGAATATTTTTTATAATTTATGCAAAGAGAGGACCTACAGTTAAATATACTGGGTTCCAGTGTTTAAAAAAACGTCGAGTTGAATCGGACTCGTCCAGTTCGACTCGGGAATCGTCATGGACGGATTGAATCGGTGAAAAAAATGGGAATCGTCCGGTTCTAGAGAGAACCGGACGATTCTGCGTAGTGACTCGCCGATTCACTGTACGGAATCGGTGAGTCCAGTACAGTGAATCGGCGAGTCCCGTACGGAATTTTTTTTATTTTTTATTTTATTTTTTTTTGTATTTTGTATTTTGTAATCCATGATAGATTTTTTTGTAATCCATGATAGATTTTTTTGTAATACTTGACCGATTTTTTTGTAATCCATGATCGAATTGTTTTTTTTTTTTTTTTTTGTAATCCATGATCGAATTTTTTGTTTTTTTTTTTTTTGTAACCCATGATAAAATTTTTTGTAATCCATGATCGAATTTTTTGTAATCCATGATCGAAATGTTTGTTTTTTTTCTTGTAATCCATGATCGAATTTTTGTTTTTTTTTTTTCGTAACCCATGATAGAATTTTTTGTAATCCATGATCGAATATTTTGTAATCCATGATCGAAATGTTTG
>NW_006497396.1:1104544-1115760 GCF_000471905.2 Amborella trichopoda
CATATCGAGTCCCAACAGCAACAGTGTAGGGATGAGCACGACAGTGCAAGTGAGCATGAAGGATGGACAAGCTTCGGGGATTTTGGATTGGGAACACAACAAAACACTAACACTCAAGGATTTGGGAATAGTCAGACGCCTGCTAATATCGATGATTCGTTTTTAGATCGAATCAATGAATTGTTAAACGAATGCAATCAATGGTACCAACGTGACCAAGAAGAGCAATAACGTCATCTATCATTTTATTTTTAGATCATATGTTACTAATTTTACGCTTTATTGTAGTCCATGTATGTTGATATACTTATTCCATGATAATTCTATATTTATCCTGTTGTGTGATGTAAATTAAATGCTGAATGGCAGTTCATGCAGGGAAATAACATATCAATATTCGTATATTCATTCAAAAACATGAAAATTCTTAATGGAGTACCCTCATTTCTTATTGAATTCCTAAAAAACAATATTTATAATGAATTTTAATAATTTTTTCGGATTTTTTTTAAGCTTTTTTCTAATCGATTCACCCGATTCCCGATCCGGATCGCCGATTCGTCGATCGGGATCGGTTTTTTGGATGCCCGATCTAGGTCACCGATCCGTTTTTTAAACCATTGCTGGGTTCACATTTGACAGTTGGGCCGATTCTAGCTTTATTCCAAATGATCTTATAGTATACAATCCTTTGAAAAGATAATCGTTATATGAATAAGATAGAGGTTCATGCTTGATATAAACTCTTTATCATGAAAGAGCATCATGAATTTAGGGCATTCCAAATTAGAACAAGTCGGACCAGTATTAGATCGACCATCGAACTAAATAAGGTTTTGGTCTGTTAAAATCAGTCCAACTACTGGTCGAACCAGATAGACTGTTTTTCAGAAAAAAAAAATAAAAAAAGTTCTATATAATAGTTTAAAATATAAAATATCTTAAAACATTTTCAAACTTTTTTTAACTGGACGAACCGGTTAAATAAGCTAAGTCCGACTAGTCAAAACCTATCAAGCATTAATTTTAACTCGTTTTTTTTTTAATCAAACCCAATTTTTACTTGAACCAAAGTAGTCAAGGCCCCGATAAGAAGTCTTGATCTAGTCTTAATAACTACGATTAGAATACTCACACAAGAGAAATGGAAAATAAGCTTATTTAAGGCACAACAGGCCATTTGGAGCACAAAAGATTACTCTAGAGGAGCCCGGCCCAAGATAAGCCCTTGAATGCTCTCATTTTGGCGTTAGGGTACTAATCTTGACTCACCTTGTGGGACTCGGGTTTGTTAGAACTACACGAGCAAGCTTTCAAACAAAAAAAATACATAAAATAAAAATCCCATGAAAAATCAGGAAAACCCATGGATATTTAAGTTTTTCGTCCTGGAATTGCAGAGCTCATGTTGGGTGTGTCCCAAGTGAGACTGACGATTTTCTAAGCACCAGTTTGCACCATCACAGAAAGGTAAGTCCCAAATCAAACTGGCAATTTCCTCAGCACTTTCCAAAGTGCCATTTGACAACGTTTAAAACACACCTTGGCAATTTTCTAAGCATTTTTCCGAAGTCCCTTTTGACAACGTTCAAAAATGCACTTCGGCAATTTTCTAAGCACTTTTCCAAAGTGCCTTCTAACAACTTCTGAGTGTGGGTGGTAATGGACCCAACTAGTCCCGAGAACCGACCGGTATACCCGACCTATGATCTGCATATGGGACTAAATTTTGGACCTGAATGTTATTCGGGGTCCAAGTCAGGATCCAATTATACCCGAACCGCACCATAGTCATAGCATATATGATGATAATCATATATGCTTTTCAAAGTGCCTTTTGACAATTTTCAAAAAGGTACTTCAGCATTTTTTCAAAGTGCCTTTTGGCAACGTCTAAGTAAAGGTAGTAATGGACCCATCTAGACTCGAGAATCGATAGGTATATACGGCCTCGGATCTGCATATGGGTCTAAGTATTGAACCTGAAAGCTATTCAGGTCTAGGTCAGGGTCCAGCAATACCTGTAATCATAGCATATATGATGGTAATCATGTCTTTAGATGTGCGTTTAGTATTCGTTTGTTATAATATTGACAATATTTACAGTATTATTGGCCAAAAAAAAAAAAACTTATATCATAAGGTATATGATGGTAAAAAATAAAAAATAAAATAAACTCATAGTAGACCCATCATGTTGCCACCCCTACGGTCAAGGTAATTTTGAAAAAGGACCTCCAAGAAACATAACCCACATAAACTTTAGTATCATGTGGCCCCCACTCAAAGAATAAGTTGAAATTCGAACCCGTGCTGGTCTTCAAACAGGTGGTGTATATTATGCGAACCCTACAAAAATGACCTTTTGGGTTTTGTGATGCATCTTTTAATTGCATCTCCTTTTCGTGCGAGACATATTACGAATCTCTCATTCAACATCGTTTATGCCCGCGAGAGTTGGCAAAACCAAACCGGATCGGTTAATCGGACGTAGGTCTGAAAGCAGTTTATTAAGCTTAATCGATAAATCGGTTGATTCAACTGTTTTAACCGGACAAGTCTCAGACAGTTAAAATAAAATAAAATTGAAAATTAATAAAAAAAATATATTTTAGTCATTTTTATATTATCTAAGAGCTATTTTTAAAATTTTCTAAAAAAAATGGGTATTAATAACCAAAACAATTTTTAATCTTTACCATAGTGTAAAGAATATTTAAAAATACATGACAAATCAAATTTTTATTTTCGATAATTTACATACAGTTTTTTAAATTTTTTTAAAAATACCAATTAATCACCTTAACCATCCAAAACCGAAACCAGTCACTGACCAATTCTGATCTAACCGAACGGTTAACTGTTAGATCGGGCCATTTTGTGAACAATGGTGCCATCTTTCTTTTGAGTTGTGCCTTTCGACTTTATCTACTATATTTGAAGTTTGAAATAAATCTCTCCTCTCTCACTGACTCTCACTAACTCAGTGCCATCCATCTTTTGAATTGTGTCCTTGACATTATCTGCCACATTTGAAGTTCGAAATAAATCTCTCCTCTCATTGACTCTCACTTTCTTTCTCTCTCTCTCATATTGCATCTCTTTCTCATTATGTCCTTGACGTATTATTTACCGTCTTTAAAGTTTCAAATAAAAACATCTCTTTCTCTTTGTCTAACTCAATTTCCTGTACCGGACATGTCTATGCACTTTGCCCTAATTATATCAACCATTTAAACGAAACTGGTTTTTCCTCGAACTAACATTGGTGCAGGTTGGTCCGCTCGAATATGAATTCATCTTCATTGAATCATTTTTTCCAATTAATTGGGGTTGACTACTCAAATTCTGATCCGCTATTCCGTTATAGTAAAGATCATACATTGAGTGATGCCATAAGTCCCCATATATTTTTTCACTACTGTTAAAGATGTCCTTTTAGACCTATCTTGGCCTTTTTGAGTTTTCCGATTGAACTAACTCGTACTTCCTAACAGATATTACGCTCGGTCTATGCCACACATGCTCCAATGTGAATTCCTGACCCTATGTTGCAGTCCCACTTACTAATGAAGTGCAGCAAAATCATAAAAAAAAAACGAAGGAAAATTTGTGTACATACCATAGTTAGCAAGTCTCTGATTAAAATAATATTTTTTTCTAAAAAAAATTTCCCGATTTTTTGAAATCCTTTAAGAACTCGTGTTTTTCAAAAGAACTTCAAAAAATCATGTTTTTTAACGGAAGCGTTATAAATCTATATTTCATCTTTTCTTAAAAACAAAACCTTTTCTAAACAACTTCATCGACTTAATGTAATTGAATTTTTTTTTGAGATCGTCACATTAAAAGTGGGAGTAAATTAAGAAACTTTGACTTAACAAAAAATTCCATAAGAAAATTTCACTAATATGTTCTATTAAAAAAATACAATATATTCTCAAAAAAATAATCCATCAAAACAACCATAGATCTTAAAAGAATAGTTAGAGGAAGAGTAACCCAATGAAAAATACTATATTTTTGTAAATCAAAACACAAAGCATCATTCAAGTGAGCAAGAGAGAGATTCAGTGATAACTAAAGATTTAGATAGCTAAGAATTCAGAGTGAGCTTCAAATATTTGCATTTTCTTAAGCATTATAATGCTTTCTTATTGCATACAAAAGTTCGATTAATTTGACATTTCCTTTTTTTTTTTCTCA
The DNA here is from genome assembly GCF_000471905.2 of Amborella trichopoda. Next base: position 1,108,751 of record NW_006497396.1, read on the forward strand.
TTTGTGTATATAATATAGCACTTTGGATGGATCAATATTTTATGTTTTGGTTTTTTGCATTTTAGTTAACTGTCATCCTCTTTTCTATTTATTTTTTTGAACAATAATCACATTCCCTGGGTTACAGTTCTTTTTGTTTGCTATTGTAGTTCTTGTATTTAGTACGGTTGTTGCTCGTGACAACAAATATAGCATTGTTATTGTGTTTATTAAAATCTTAGAGAAAAATTTATCAAATATGAGTCTAATAATACTTGGTACGGACATAAACTGTTGTTCAATAGTTTAATGCAGTGTTTAAAAAAACGCCGAGTCGAATCGGACTCAGGAATCGCCATGGATGGTTCGAATCGGTGAAAAACACGGGAATCGTCCGTTTCTAGAGAAAACCGGACGATTCTTCATAGTGACTCGCCGATTCACTGTACGGAATCGGCGAGTCCGTACGGAAGAACAGAAATTTTTTTTTTTATTTTATTTTATAATCCATGATAGATTTTTTTGTAATACTTGATCGATTTTTTTGTAATCCATGATCGAATTGTTTTTTTTTTTTTTTGTAATCCATGATCGAATTTTTTGCTTTTTTTTTTTTTGTAACCCATGATAGAATTTTTTGTAATCCATGATCGAATTTTTTGTAATCCATGATCGAAATGTTTGTTTTTTTTTCTTGTAATCCATGATCGAATTTTTTGTTTTTTTTTTTTTTTTTGTTAACCCATGATAGAAGTTTTGGTAATCCATGATCGAATGTTTTGTAATTCATGATCGAAATGTTTGTTTTTTTTTTGTAATCCATGATCGAAATGTTTGTTTTTTTTCTTGTAATCCATGATCGAATTTTTTGTTTTTTGTTTTTTTTGTAACCCATGATAGAGTTTTTTGTAATCCATGATTGAATTTTTAATAATCCATGATCGAATTGTTTTTTTCTTTTTTTGTAATCCACGATGGAATTTTTTGTTTTTTATGTTTTTTTGTTTTTTGTAATCCATGATCGAATTTTATGTAATCCATGATCGAATTTTATGTAATCCATGATCGAATTTTTTGTAATCCATGATCGAATTTTTTGTAATCCATGATTGAATTTTTTGAAAATTTGTGATTTTTTTTTTTTAATCCATGATCGAATTTTTTTTTGTAATCCATGATAGAATTTTTTGAAAATTTGTGATTTTTTTTATTTAATCCATGATCGATTTTTTTGAAAATTTGTTAAATTTTTTTTTAATCTATATTATTCAAAGAGAAAATGAGAGTGATGATGATTCTGAGGCCACCCTATCCCAGCCAAATTATTCACATATCGAGTCCCAACAGCAACAGTGTAGGGATGAGCACGACAGTGCAGGTAAACATGAAGGATGGACAAGCTTCGGGGATTTTGGATTGGGAACACAATAAAACACTAACACTCAGGGATTTGGGAATAGTCAGACGCCTGTTAATATCGATGATTCGTTTTTAGATCGATTCAAGGAATTGTTAAACGAATTCAATCAATGGTACCAGCGTGACCAAGAAGAACAATAACATCGTCTATCATTTTATTTTTAGATCATATGTTACTAATTTTATGCTTTATTGTAGTCCATGTATGTTGATATACTTATTCTATGATAATTCTATGTTTATCCTTTTGTGTGATGTAAATTAAATGCTGAATGGCGGTTCATGCAGGGAAATAACATATCAATATTCGCATACCCTCATTTCTTATTGAATTCCTAAAAAACAATATTTATAATAAATTTAATAATTTTTTCGGATTTTTTTTAAGCTTTATTATGACCGTTTCATCCGATTCCCGATCCGGATCGCCGATTTGCCGATCCGAATCGGTTTTTTGGGTGCCCAATCCGGGTCACCGATCCGTTTTTTAAACCATTGGTTTAATGTATTCATATGATAATTGCAACTCATAATCTTATTATTTGTTTATCTTTACATATTCCAAATCTAAACTATTGATTATTCTCTAACTTTCGTAACTTTTTGCGATTTGTATTTTTTATCCATTCTAGGCTTCCAACTTTTTGGTGCAAGACTGATTTATAACTAATGTTTTAGTTTGCCCATACATTGTTATTCTCCGACTTGCTAACTATGGTTTTTACTATATTAAAATAGGGTTACCATGCAGAAGTTCATATTTCAATAAATTTTACTCAAAGGTTTACTGTGGATGCCTTTTTTTTTTCATTATACCTCTCATTTTGATGTTCCAAATATTAGACCGTTTTTTTATTTTGTTTTTATTTTTATTTTTTATTTTTATGTGCAGGCTATTCGTCTGGTGGGGGCCCAGCTAGGGGTATGTGCAATGTTTACAATAGCAGGACAAGAAACATATTTCTCAGTTGTACTCTTGTTTTATGGTTGGTCCGATGTTCAAAACATCGAACTTAACATATATGCAGGTGTTAGAAATATTGGATAACATATTAAATGATGGCTTGATATTGCTCACTGGTGACGTCAATGGGAATTTTGTTACACTGAAATTCAAATTATTGACAACATGATGTTAGCAATATCGGATCGTCATTTTAATATGTTGTTCAATGTTTTTAACATCGGACCACATGCTAAGAGACTTGTCCAATTTGAACATTGTACCAACCACAGAAGGGATATTGCACAGAAGGGATATGGCCGTTGACCGATGTGGCCTGTACAACGACCCTGGTAAGGTGCAACCCCTATAAATACTCGTATAGAAATAAGGAAAATTTTATATAAGGTTGCAACTTTATATTAGAGGTAAGGTGTACTCTGAAAATCAAGTAGAAAGAGTGTTTCAAAATCAGAAAACCTTTTAAGTGATTATCTCAACTTCGAGATGTATGAATATAACAAAAAAAAAAAAAATTTAAGTCGTAAAATAGTGTTTTTTGTGATAAGTTATCTGGACCGTCTAATTTCAAGATTTCAAATTTTTGCTCGATCTCCACATTTTATGGATTTTTAAATAATTCGGGTTGAACATAGATTTTCAAACCATCTTAAAATTTCTAACACCATAACTATGTCTTCTGACAAAATTCGTGGTGCGCCTTATTTGTATAGTATTAGGTGGGCATATTATATAAACCTCACCCTAAAAATGAAAGGAATAAGTTTTCACCTTATACTGTACAATTAAGATGGATTTAAAAAATTCTCCTGAAATAGTTCTTATGACATCGAAAAATCCTATAATTGATCATCTCAACCTTGATATTATGGATATATAGGATTGAGATGATTTTCAAATTATTTAATTGTTTGTCAAATTTTTATAAAACAAAAAAATATGACATTGTTTTATTTTTTAGCTTTCATTGTCTAAAAAATTCCAAGTTGAAATGAGAGGTATGAGACATAATTATGCATGGATGGCAGTCCTCATAAATGAAGTTTTGACAAAATCTCAAAGCTATCTCAATCTTTTTATATTCTATTTTTCAAGTGAAAATTAACTAACATATATTTATTCATGGTTTTTCTCATATCGTAATTCAAAATATCATAATCTTTTAAATTTTTTTATCATTCAAAAAATTAAACTTGTTATTAATTTGATTAGTTGGGTTTGTGCAACTCATAGGCTAGGACTAGTCGTGCATGATGCATCCATGAGAAATAAGAGCAACGTGAGAGACCGGGCTCTCTATACAGATGCCATATTTCAAAGTTCTGATGGTATCTGGTGCATTAATGTCGGTTGATGGTGTCTGGTGCATTAATGTCGGTATGTCCGCATATATGACCACACACCCTAAGAGCCACATATGCTACAAGGTGACATCTTGAATTAAATTCTCACTGGGTCCCACGTTAACATTCAGAAAAAGTATGAGATACTGGGAGTTCAATCTCTATCACATGACCTAGCAAGTTTTCACTTATAGTATCAATGGCACATGTTTTGGTCAAAGAAGCAATGGGACAATAATAAAATAGAGCTTTCGATGTTTTTGCATTTTCTTGTCTTGTGAAAGTGGTTAAAAATTGAAAATATTGGCACCCTCTGGCACCAAAATATGTATGTGATGACCATATGTAGTACATGTTTGAAAATTCGGCGACCCAGATTTTCATCTAGTAAAATAAATATGTTATTAACAATTAAATAAAATATGCAATGTATCATTGCTGGACGTAAAGGATGATGAATTTCAATGGAAACATGATCTATAGAAGTGAAAATCAACGTCAGTTTCTGACTCAATAAATGAAAGAAATTGCTAATGACCATTTGTATTGGGTAGGGTTCAAGTGCATCTGTACAGAGAGACCACCCTTTCAAAAATCTATCTTGGAGATGGACTTTGAATCCAAAAGTCAGTTGGTCATATTGATTATTTTGAATCTCTTAGAAAAAGGGAATTTTGAGCCTTGAACGTGGTTTTGTTTGAAGATGGTTTAAACCTTCATCTTTCGTTTCAATTCTTCAAAGGTCGTCAAATTTTTTATTTTTAGGACTCGAGATACATGGATTTGACGCAAAAATGGATATGTGTATCAAGATTCATGGATTTGACGAATAATCGTATTTTCAGTGACGGGGTTTTTGGAACTCGCCATTCATTTTATGCAGAAATGGATTTCAGTGACTCGTGATGTGTATCGGATCCTAAAGCCCTTGAAAACCGAAGCAGACGTATCAAAACGTTTTGCTTTATATTCAATAATGGAAAATCAATTTTGTTGTCTTTGTCAAAATAATGGAAAATAAGTGTGGCTCTATAACCTCGATGTTGTTGACAAACATTGTTTCCAATATCTGATGAGTTTGTCAAATGCGAGCCCAAAAAAAAAAGCCAGCCCAAAAATTCTGACTTTAAGATCCAAGACCATCGAGAAAGAAAAAAAAGTGTCCTTTTCACTACACGGCAGTTTTGCTCTTGTTTGGATGCTATCTATTTTTCCTCTAGGGTAGTTAAAACTAGGGTTTAAAAAATCGCCGAGTCGAGCCGAACTCACCCTGTTCGACTCGGGAATCTCCTGATATCGAGCCGGTTCTACGAATAAACCGGGAATCGCCCGTGTCCAGAGAAAACTAGGCGATTTCCAATAGTGAATCGCAAGTCAGATCGAGTCTTCCGCAAGAACACGAGCTGCACAGTATTCTTCATGAGATTTCAATTTTTTTTGTCATTTTGTTATCGATTTTCAACTTTTTCAACCCTATGAACGAATCTTGCAGGCTTTAATTTAAATTTCTCATCCATTTCAATCAATAAAATGAATTAAAAAGCACCGTTTTTTATGAACAAATTTGGATCGAAAAGTGAGTTTTAGAATTTCCGCCATTTCACCAATTTCAAACAAAAGAACGCATCATTTTTGTAAAATTTTAGGGTGAGTGATCGTAAGAGGGTTGGTCATAATTTTTTGTTCATAATTTGTGATTATCTTGGAGGAATACATATCAATTTTGAGTTTGAAGGCAGGGGTGCACGAAGAACACGTAAGAATTGTGCTTTTTTTTTTTCCCTCCATGCGATCAAATTCAGTCAATATTTTACAAATCATGTATTAAATTTATAGGGTTTTGATTCGTTGTAGTGTTGTTTATCATCACATGTATTCAATTTAATTATATTTATTCAATTTGAGTTGGATTTTTAGAAAAAAAAGACTGATGTTTGTTAAAAAAAATGGACTGAGTTTTTTTTTTTTTTTTCTGCCATTCTCTCAATTTCGGTAAATATTTTACAAATAATGTATTGAATTTATAGGGCTTTGATTCATTATAGTGTTGTTTATCATCACATCTATTCAATTTTATCTGCTAGAGGAGATCGGTGAGATCAAAATTGTGAAGGAGACTCTACAGGAAGCGAGGTTGGTGTCAAGATTTATATATAACCATTCTAAAATTTTATTTCTGTTCAGAGAACAGTCTAAGAAAAAATAGATAATCAGGCCTGCCATAATCTGCTTTGCGACAGATTACTTACCAGTGAAGAGTGATTAAATAACCGCCTCTCGAAGTCCAGTACCGGGCTAAAAGTGGACGACATAGTCTCAAATAGGAGGTTCTGGTCTCGATGGTCCAGTATCATAGAGGCCACTGCCTCTTTGGTCACAGTGTTAAGAGTGGTGGATGCTGACAAGCAAGCTAACATGGGCATCCTTTATAAAAGTATCGAGAGGGTCAAATCAGCTATTGGGGAGAAGTGTAGTTTTGCTAGTAAAATGATCGAGATTATAGAAAGAAGGTGGAATACCAAATTTGGACGTCCAATTCATTATGCAGGTAAATATATATTTATATCATTATAATGTTTCGTTGTAAATTATTTTTTTATGAAATTTTAAATGACATTTCTCTATCTATATATTTTTTAGGTTACTACTTCAACCCAAAATTTTTCTATTTAACACTTGAACATCCCCACAAGATTATAAAAGAGGTCAGATACATTATCGCCAGGTTAGAGAGAAGCCATCGAAACCAGATAACAGAAATACAAGACGTATTATTTAATATTTAGGTAAGAACTTGATTGAGTTGTTATATTTGTGAAGAATAATGCACTAAAATGAAATATTTTGTTTTAGCTTGCTATGTATAGGGATGCTATAGGATCCTTCAGAACTAGACTTGCCAGGAATTCTCGAACTAAGATGGATCCAGGTTATCCCATAACTAATATTTTGTTCATTTATATATTTAATCTTATAAATTGTTCTTGCCCTTACAATGCTTTTTGCATTTTAATCTAGCAGAATGTTGGGAGATATGTGGTAGTGATGCACCTCACCTAAAGAGGATAGCAATCAATATGCTCTTCCAGATATGTTTTGCTACTGGCAGTGAGCGAAACTGGAGTACGTTCCAATGGTTGCACACTACTAGAAGGAATCGACTCACTTCAGATAAGCTTCATAAACTAGTTTACGTTCATTACAACTTAAACCTCCGAGAGCGACAAATAAGAAGGAAGCTTGAAGACTATGAGCCGATAGACTTGGACACAATATTTGTCACAAACACAGCAGAACAATGGGTA
>NW_006497396.1:1115780-1127374 GCF_000471905.2 Amborella trichopoda
ATGAGCAGCATGAAAGAGGAAGCAGCCTGCCAACATATCCATAATTCGTCGGAGATGTCGATGATATTGAACCTAATGAGGGAGAGTAGGAAGGGGGTCTAAGGGAAAATGAGAGAGATGATGATTATGAGTAAATTAAATGGTAAATAGTAGTTCATGCAGAGAAAGAACATATCAATATTCGCATATTCATGCAAAGAAATGGAAATTCTTAATGGAGTACCCTCACTTCTTATTGAATTCCTAAAAAATAACATTTATAATGAATTTTAATATATTTTTTAAGATTTAATCCTACCGATTCAGTCGATTCTTGATCTGGATCGCCGATTCACCGATTCGGATAGGTTTTGGAGATGCCCGATCCGGGTCACCGATCCGCTTTTTAAACCACTGGTTAAAACAAACAAAATGAGACATGTGTGGATTATAGGATGTCACTTATTATATATTTAAAAAATTTGACACAAAGAATATTATATGTATCAAAACTTTGACACTCAACAATTATCATTTATTTCAAAAGTCAAACTATCGTGCTTTGTGAAAGGGGCTGGTCATGGTAATAACATCCCCACACCTTAGTTTTCAAGTTGTTTTCATTGTCCCTGACACTACCTCACTAACGCCTGTAAAAAATTAACTCCTAAACCATTTGAGACAACGAGTAGGGGCCTGTCTTCCCTACTTAATTATCCAAAAAACAATCTTTCGTGTTTTTAGTATTTCTTTGTTTTACTTGGTTTTCTATTTTACCCTACGTTTGAAAATACGGATTGGTGCGGTGGATTGCCCACCTCAGATATCTGCATTAGATCACCATATCAACGATCTGAATTGGTCTTGATCGCTAACTTTTCAAATACCGATTATACTGAAGGTTGCCCTGGAACAAAGCTCAATACATACTCTTTAACTTCTCATACTCTTATTAGATTTGTCACAACAATTGTGTTTGTGTTTGGCTCCTAAGGCAACCATTTTTCCAGTTATAATCCTAAACCTCACTTTCCATTCTCCTCTTACTATCAATCTTCTTTAAAGCTCACTTAGAAGATTATTGAGTTGTTCTGCGATATTTTGCAGCTCTCTATTCAACCGAGGTGCCAAGAAAAGTTTGATTTGCACTAATTTTAAAGTTAAACACCGGGAACTTACTTTTCCATTAAGAATGAAATTCCAATCGATTTGGAGCCAGAGAAAGCTTAAAATTTCTGGGGGAGATGGCTGATACTACAAAAGTTTTGGGGGGAGCTTGCCGTATGTCTTCATTCCCATTGTATCTTCATTCCCATTGGTACGGGTGGAGAAAGTGGAGTGGAGAAGCTAAATATTAAGGCAGAATTCTTTGTGTCAGGTTCTTTCTCTCCCCCCATTTCTGACTTTTACGGCCTTTCTGACTGGGCACAAAGTAGGATGTAAACTTTCTTTCTTCCTGACGTAAAGGTTATTGGAGTGAATAGAGTTGTTTTTAAGCTTAGATCTGAGGATGAAGTTAATAGAGCCCTCCAAAATAGATTCTGTAGAATTCGAGGAAGCTTACTCTCCCTAGACTTATGGAGGCTTGCTGATCATGGCTTCTTCATCCAGAAAGAGAATGTTTGGGTACGTCTTTCTGTCATCCCACTACATGCTTGGAACTTGGTGAAAAGGATGGTGGGTGTATTGAAATGGATAAAAACTTAACTTGGCTTTTTTTTTCTTTTTTTTCTATTTCTTTTTATTTAAAATATGCATCGTAATTCTACATTTTAAAGTTGCCATCTTATATAAATTTTTTTTTTTCATGTTAAAACCCAACTCAAAAGGTTACTGAGTAAATGAGGTTTGGCCATTTCAAAATCGATTTGGTCATTTCAAAATCGATTTGGCCATTTGAAAATCGACTTGGCCATATTTTTTTAAAATATGTGATTTGGCTATTTGAAGCAACGCTTAACACCTTGACCCACACCCTGCCTTTGATAACCAAGTTACTAAGTAAATGAGGTGCTCTCTCTTACTACCTTATTCACAACCCTTCGAAAAGCTGGGAACATCATGCCATAAAAAAATACGCTATCAAACCCAACTCTAAACCATATTAAAGGGTTTTTCAACATTAAAACAATATTTTTCAACATCAACAGTAAAACAATATAGAAGCATATATGGTTGCAACATCCATTATTAATTGGACTTTGTAATTTCACCCATTGAATTTATGTGAAATTATAAATTGTCTTGCATATTTTCATAATATTCAAATATTAAATTATATAAAAAGTTGCATCATTTTTATAAGATAAATGTATCTAATATGATGGTGTATACTTAATCTAAGTTTTCTATTTGTTTTTAAATTTTTTTTTAGGATTTTGACCTATTTTTTTAAAAAACAATCTACTTGACCGGTTAGTCCGGTTCCTGTTCGAACCGCTCCCAGTCTCATGACTGGTTAACCATTCCATTTCGATTTGCGAACATTGTTGCAGATTGTATTTGTGGTCTTCAATTTGAAAATGTATCATCTTCTATTCCGGTTGGCAGCTGCTAAGAGCCAGGGGAAGAAGAGTCGTACCCTCTTTAATCCCTTGCTGATCAACCCGTTGGCCATAATAGTGGTTGATCCAGAGGAGCCACAGTTATTCATGGAGGCTGAAGCTTCTGATATCCAGGAGAATCTACCTCTTTCCTTGGATGGGTCCCTGGAGGATTCATCTGCTGCGGTGACTATGGGGGGTTCATCTACAGCTGTGACGGGTTTTGATGCCCCTAACTTGTCCATGGTGGTCTCACCTGCTCCACTACCTTTAGATGTTAATCCCCCTCTTGCTGAAGAGATTGCGAGGCCCATTCAAGACCCTGCTGATGATTCTTCCTTAGTACAGAAGATGATGATGGATATGGGCATGGAGAATGTTCCGCTTGCGGTGGTGATGGAGGAGATTCGAAAGCGTCACCGAGCTAAGAGTGTGTTGCAGGATAAGATGGAACGGAATGTTGCAGAAAAGCCTTTGGCTTGTACTCCGACAGGCAATGCACTAGCTTCGGCAAAGAAAAAAAAGATTTTTCATAGAGTTGTGAGGTCGTCGGGGAGACAAGAGGCTCGTGGAATCCCTAAAGGTCGCTTCTTGGCCTCTGGTATTGCTTTTCGTGACCTAGAGTTGGTGGACATCGACACGTCCTCATCATCTTCCTCTACTGATGAAGAGAGTCGGGGGTCCTTGACGTTGGAAGATGCTTACTTTGGGGGCAGTCCTTTTGGGCCAGGTTCTTCTTCTTCCCATCCCTCTAATCTTTTATGAATATTTTGTCATGGAATGTTAAGGGTCTGGGTAACTCTAAGTAAAAAAGGGATGTTTTATTTTTAGTTTCTGAGTACAAACCTATTATTTTGGCTAGGGAAGTTTGGGGCTCAAGTGATGTTGTCTGTTTTTGTGGGATTGATGTTGTTGGTAACTCTGGTAGTATTTGGATCCTTTGGGATATGATGGTGGTTAACAACTTTGAGTTTGTTGTTAAAGACAATTTTTTACTTCTGGATTTTGTGGGTCTGAGTACGGGCTTTTCATGGGGTTTTATGAACGTGTATGGGCCATCTGTCTCTTCTTTGGAAGCAGGTTTTATTAGTGATATGAATGTGGCCATTCGGTCTTTTTCTTATCTGATTGTTATTGGGGGGGAACTTTAATCTTATTAGGTAGCCTGATGAATGCTTAGCAGGTCACCCGATAAACCCTTCCATGAGAAAATTTAATAGGTTTATTGAAGATATGCTTTAATGGATCCTTCTATTATTGGCTCAAGATTTACTTGGTCCAATAATAATGTAGGTAATCTTGCAATGTCCAAACTGGACAGGTTCTTGATCACGGCAGACTGGGCAGAGGCTTTTCCTCTCGTTTCAAGTAATTATTTGGTGCGCTTATCCTTTGACCACCTTCCTATTTTCTCTCAATACGGGGTGTCCCAGAGGTAGGTCGAAATCTTTCAGATTTGAGTTAAGTTTGCTGGAAGATAAAGAGGTGGTCGAGCTTATCAAGAGGACGTGGTTGAATACTGAGGTTATAGAATCCATGAATTTCCAAATCCACGAAAAATTGTTAAACATCAAGCATAAACTCATTGAGTGGAGGAAGGACAATAAAATGGATCTTAAAGAAAAGATAGTGGGTATTCTAGCTGAGATTGAGTTAATCGATCGTCACACTCAAGTGAATGGAATTTTAACTGGCCGGTTGATAAATGAGCGGAGCGTGAAACTTAAGGAGCTGGATGAGGTACGGAGATCTAAGGAGCTCTATTGGAAGCAAAGTTCAAGAAACAAGTGATTGAAAGAATGAGACCTAAATATAAAATTTTTCCATGCGATTGCTAGTGCTAAGAGAAGGCAAAATGACATTTCAGGTCCCAATATCTCAAGGGTTGATGCTGATGATAATGCAGCCATGGAGGGGGGTATTATTCAACACTTTAAGGCTGTGTTTTCTAAGGAGGTCTTTTTTACTCCTAATTTTGATAATATCTCAATTAGACTGCTAGACAATGAACATAAAGCTCTTTTGGAAAAGGATATCACCATTGATGAACTTAAAATTGCAGTTTTTGCAATGCCTGGTGAGAAGGCGGCTGACCCGAATGGTTTTTCTTTAATATTTTTTCAAAAATTTTGGGATCTTGTTAAGGATGAATTAGTGGTATTGGTGAAAGAGTTTTTCCTTGGAGGTCATATTTTAAAGGAATTAACTCAACCGTCATTGCATTAATTTTGAAAAAATCAGTGATCTGAGAGCGTTTCGATATCAGGTCTATCAGTTTACGCACGAGTGTTTATAAAATCATTGGTAAAGTCTTAGCTGAACTCCTTAAAGGGGTTCGGCCCTCCCTTATCTCAACCTCACAATCTACTTTTATCCAAGATCACCATTTTACAGATAATATTCTAGTAGCACAAGAATGTATTCATTGTCGAATATTGACTAAGAAGGTGGGTGTGTTGCTGGTATTGGATTTGAATAAGGCTTATGATAGGGTTGAATGGGGGATGCTGTTAGATATTATGAAGTTGATGGGTTTTAGAGCCAGATGGAGGAGTTTGATTTATGGCTGCCTTTCTTTTGCCCATTTTTATGTGATCTTCAAAGGTAGTCATATTGGCTTTTTTAAAGCTTCTAGAGGACTTTGTCAAGGGAACTCTCTACCTTCTTATTCACCATTTATGTTGAATACTTTAGCTTAATGTTGTCAAAGATAAAGACTTTGGGCGCCTTTAAGGGCTACCAGATTGCAAATTCTGATATTATTGTTTCTCATTTACAATATGCTGACGATACTCTCATTTTTTGTGATGCAGAGGCAGAACAGCTAGGAAATATCACGAGATTTTTAGAAATTTGCGAAGTGGTCCTAGGAATCAAAGTTAATTTTCACAAGTCATCATTAGTGGGTATTAATTGTGTAGGGTCGGTGGCACATAATGTGGCCCTCATAATGGGGTGCAAAATGGATTCTTTCCCCATCACCTATCTGGTGCTACCTATTTCATATTAAAAATTTTCTATTGACGTATGAGATAAGATTATTGAGAGGGTGCAAGTCAAACTTGATATGTGAAAGTATAAATATATATCCCTGGGGGGTAGGGTAACTCTCTTAAGATCATGTTTGGCCAACCTTTCTGTATATCAAATGTCGGTGATTCAAATTCCAGTTTCGGTAGGAAAAAGAATAAAGAGAATGATGAGAGATTTTATGTGTCGCATGGTGAGAATAGGAAGTTTCACTTGCTTAGATGGGATAGAATTTGTACCCTTAAGGGTGAAGCAGGATTGGAATTCAGAATGTGAGAAACTTTAATCTTGCTATGTTGTGTAAATGGTGATGGAGTAGTATTCACTTGAATGATCATCTCTGGTACCAAGTTTTGGTTAGTAAATATGGGATGGATAGTTATGATTTATGGTTGGGTGGTGGTAGAGGTAAGGAGATTTCTTATATGTGGAGATCTATTTCTAACTACAGGCCAATGATCTCTGGTTACTTCAGATGAAATATTGGAAGTGGTAGGCATGTTTTATTTTGGCATCTCAAATGGTTTGGGGATTTCCCTTTGAAAGCTGCATTCCTAGACCTTTTTCGCGTGGCTTCTAACCCAAATATTTTTATCTGTGAGTCTGTGGAGAGGAGAGGACAACCGTTTTCTTGCAGTGTACCTCTCATTTATAGGCGTCTAAATAATGTGTTGTTGTCCCAATGGTATTCGATGATGGAACTCTTGGATAAAGCTATGTTTCACAAGATGCAGATGATGTGTTAGTATGGGAAATGGAAAGTAATGATATTTTTTTTGTTAAATCCTACTATAATTTATTCTTTCATGATCGGTAGAGATGGTCTTCTCCTCATCTTGCCCAAATTTGGAGATGGTAAATTTCCCTTAAAGTTAGAGTTTTCGTGTGGTTGGCTGCGCAAGACAAGATCTTAACTATTGAAAATCTTCGTAAGAGAGGGAAAATTCCGCCAAACATTTGTTTGCTATGTAAACAAGATGGGGAATCAGTTGCACATCTGTTGCTCCATTGCCCTTTTACTTATAGACTGTGGCATTGGTTAATTGGAGTTTCTTTAGCTTTGCCTCAAAGTTTGCTTGAGTTTGTTTATCAGTTTAGTCTTCCCTTCTTGCCTAGAGTTGGTGGTGTGATTTGGAAGATTGCAAAATGTGTGATCTTTTGGGAAGTATGGAAGGAGAGAAATAAGAGAGCATTTGAAGGGTCTGGCCTGCCTTTTGACAAATTACTTCAATTAATCAAGCTTTCTATTTGGTCGTGCCTCTCAGTGTCCAAGGAATGTTGGGGGATCTCGAAAGTTGATGTCATAGTTAATCTCTCTAGTCTGTTCTCTCTTGGTGTGCATAGATGTCGCCCAAAGGGTTTATGGGTAGCCCCACCTATGGGTTTTCTAAAGTTAAATTTTGATGGAAGTTCCCTAAGGAACCCGGGTCCAGCTGGTATTGGAGGTGTTTTTCGAGACTGCTTTAGAAGTGTTGTGTTATCCTATGCGAGGCCTATTAGCATTGCTGCAGCTAACTTTGCAGAGTTATGTGCCATGCTTAGGCGTGTGGAAATCTTCAAGGATAGGAATTTGGGTAGCACATGTCTGATCGAAGGACATTATTTGAATGTCATTTGATGGTACAAGAAGGGGCAGAAGGTACCATGGGAACTTCAATCTTTATGGTTACAAGTTATGGACGCTTTTATATCTATATATGTTTCATTTTCCCATGTCTACCATGAAGCTAATGGTATTGCTGATATCTTAGCTAAGGGTGGAGTTTCTCTTGCTTCTCTTACTATTTCTGATGATGTAATTTCCTTATAATCCATCAGAACATTGGTCAAAAAAAAAAAAGCTTAAAATTTCTAAAAACAATGCCAAAATTAATTTAGTAAAAAAATAGTAAATCATAAAAATAAAAATAAATGTTTCAGAGATTATACCCTCTCTAGGGAGTCTGCAAAAGGTGTCCATCCCAAGATCTTTTCACAAGATCAAACTCTTTTCTTTATAAAACTAAACTAAATATAGAATACTATACTCTGTCTCTCACTTATCTTTTAAAACCAAGTCTAAGATATCTTCACCAACCCAACCATGTTAATTTCTATCTATATCTATTTGTTATAAAAAAATTAAATTTCCAATTATAGCCTTTAAATCTCTACAACTACAAAAAACTAGAATAACCTTAAAGAAAAGTAAAAATTCAAATAACATATTTTTTAAGTCCCAGAAAATTATAAACATAAAATTTTACAAAATCATTTTTTTATTTACATCATTATTAAGTATTTTCATTTAATTGTGGGCAACTCTTGATTGCCCTTCTTTCATCTTCTTCTAGGCTAGCTCGGGGACATGTGACCTCGTCGCCTTGCCTCTCCTCGCACAACAGCCCAAATGGACCTTCAAGTTGCGGGCCATATGCACTGATAGAAGTCGGGGAGGGACTTCTGCCGAGATACATGGCCAAAATCTATTTATGTTTTCTTTTCTGCTATTTTTTTTTGTTGTTGTTCCTGTGTTGTTAAATTCATGGGTAAGATTAACCTTGAAAATTCTTGTTGAAACTTAAGCCAAATCATACAAAGTGATGCTCAATGGTCTTCTAGAAGATTGAGAAGCTTGTTAGTCTAAGTTTCTTGCTTTACTTGAGGTTACCATTGTTGGAAACTGTGGCCTATCATGCTCATATTCTGAAGAATTTTTCAAAAATAATATAGAAGTCATATTATAGTATATGTGAAATCCCTTTTAGTTAACATGAGACAATGATATAAACTGAGATCATTTTCTTTTTACTTTAATAAGATATAGTACTAGAGGGAAAACCCGATGTCACTGGAGGGAAAACCCAATGTTTTCTTTGGATTTCTAGTGAAAATTATTTTTCCTATATTATAGATAAAGAAATATTATTTAATTTTTATTTTTTTTATCAATTGTAGGATTTCTTGGATGACATCCTATTATGTGAATTATTAGTGGACTAATGACATGTTTAGCTCATGTTATACGATCAACACTTTGGTGACTACTTGTTAATCCTAATTAGCGGCACTTAAGGGAATTATGACATGAGTTATACTTAGATCTCAACTCCTATAGACCATCAATGTGAGAGTTACAAAAGATGTGTGTTCTCTATAAAAGGAGGTTAAATCTTAAAGAAAGATATATAAAAAAATGGTAGAGAATGATGAAAGAGATATGCAAGGTAAATGAGATTCACCAAAAAGGAACTTTTAAGATCGCCCATCACTAGATGGCTCGGTCTATAGGATTTAGTATGCAACCGTAAGTCCCAAGTGTAATTTAATGATAGAGCCAAGTAAGTTGTTCATTGATTTTTGCTTATTTATTTATTTACTTTTGGGTATTTGTAGACACCTTCTTAGAAATGCTGGCTAAGGAAATTTCTAAAATATTTGATAGCTCAAAGGACCACATAAGCCTCAGTCCATCGTAAGTGAACTAAACCCACTAGAATTATCCCAAAATTTGTCCCAATACCCTCACATAGTGACCTTAGGCACCCATAACCTTATTAACCCATAAAATTGACCTGAGCATTGATTGGATAGTAAAAAACTTGAAACCGAGTCCCTAAAGTTATAGCCTTCTAGATCCCTAAAAAAGATCTCAAATTTAACCAAATTTGGTTTCAAATTATAGACGAGATTACAAGATTTCCAACGGTTCAAGAATCTCTTGAATCAGATTTACAGCTAGAAAGTTAAGCCCAGGGGAAATTGATCTAGAAAATAACAATTTGGTCCCTGCACAACTCTACAAGTGTCGGGCTACGGGATGGACCGCATCGCGTAACCCAGAGGTCCTAGGCATGGCCCAATGACACAGAAAACATGTTTTAATCCAGATAAATCCAAAAAAATGGGAAAAATCTGAAAAATAAAGAAAAAATACCCAAACTTAATCCTAATTAAATTAGAAGATTCCCTACCTCAAACCTATAAAGACCCCCTTTCAAAACCCAAAAACGACATCAAAAACGATACAAAAATCCCTAAAATTTTCTTAGGAATCCCAAAATTCGGAAAAGTTGCCCAAAAGTACTTGAAATTAGAAAAAATCCCTAGAAAATTCCTAAAAAATTGGAAAAATTCCCAAAAAAATCCACAAAATCCCAAAATTCGGATTTTACCTTGGCAAGTCTCATAACCCTTTGAAATCTAAGGAAAATCTTCTCCAATTTCTGGAACCTTGGGAAGTCTCAAAATCCTTTGAAATCTAAGGAAAACCTTCTCCAAGGCCCAGAAAAACCTAAGTAGATCCTACTTAAAATTCTCAAGTTTTTTTCCAGCTTTAGGAATCCTAGATCCATGTCAAAGAACCTCAAGCATAATGCATCCAAAAAGGAGATGGTAACGCAAATCAGAAGAGTAGCCTGATCCAAGCCTGAAACTCTAGGTTTCAGATCCCTAGAGCTAAGTATTTATTTCTATGCTTAATTTATTTTATTTTCTTCATTTAAATTATTTGTTTTATTTTATTTTTGAAAATTAATTAATATTTAGATTTAGTAAAAAAGCATTTTTAAGTCAAAATACAGATTTGGGCTTGGCACTATCAATGACTTAGAAGAAGACTGGATCTATATAGATTCGGGATTTTTTTAAGCCCATAAGTCAAGCAACCCAACTTTCTCTACCTTTTCAAATTCAACAGATTGTCCATATCGAAGTATAAACAACAATACTTTTTGTTTTATTTTGTATTAGGACTGACAATAATGACGGTTACAAGCTTCAACAAGCAGCAAACTCATAATAAGCGTGGTTGGACAATCGATCGAGCAAAAATCATCTTGTGTTTGCAATTATCAGGTAGCCCTACAAATGGGGGGAATCGAAGTTTTAGATATCGAACCATCCCACAAATGTCAAAAACAATAAAAATAAATAAGTGGTTTGATGTTTGTAACAACAAAGTGGAGGCTAATTGGAAAAAATATAATGAAAATTAAGACAGTATAACATTGCAATAAATTTGTGAGACTTATGGACCAAAAGATAAAATGGGTAATTTCACCCATTCATATGTAAAACCCTTTTTTCTTTTTAATTGTCCCATGGGATTTGGGTGGGAGATATAAATAAAGGAAAAATTTATAAAGAGACTATTTACTTTTAATACAAGGAGGTCACGATCACTATTGACCCTCAAATTATGTGGTTGTAAGTGTGTTATTAACTAGACTCAAAGTTCAAAATAATATTTTCTCGAATTTCATGACATACCCTAAACCATCCAACTTGACATCTATTGGCTAGGAGCAGTGTTTAAAAAAACGTCGAGTCGAACCGGACTCGCCCGGTTCCACTCAAGAATCGCCATGGACGGATCGAATCGGCGAAAAAAATGGGAATCGTCCGGTTCTAGAGAGAACCGGACGATTCTGCACAGTGACTCACCGATTCCCTGTACGGAATCGGCGAGTCCAGTACGAACCTTTTTTTTTTTTTTTTTAATCCATGATAGATTTTTTTGTAACACTTGATCGATTTTTTTGTAATCCACTATGGAAATGTTTTTTTTTTTTGTAATCCATGATCGAGCTTTTTGTTTTTTTTTTTTTGTAACCCATGATAGAATTTTTTGTAATCCATGATCGAATTTTTTGTTTTTGTTTTTTTTTGTAACCCATGATAGAATTTTTTGTAATCCATGATCAAATGTTTTGTAATCCATGATGGAAATGTTTGTTTTTTTTTGTAATCCATGATCGAAATGTTTGATTGTTTTTTTGTAATCCATGATCAAATTTTTTGTTTTTTGTTTTTTTTGTAACCCATGATAGAGTTTTTTGTAATCCATGATTGAATTTTTTGTAATCCATGATCGAATTGTTTTTTTCTTTTTTTGTAATCCACGATTGAATTTTTTGTTTTTTTTTGTTTGTTTTTTTTTGTAATCCATGATCGAATTTTATGTAATCCATGATCGAATTTTATGTAATCCATGATCAAATTTTTTGTAATCCATGATAGAATTTTTTGAAAATTTGTGATTTTTTTTTTTAATCCATGATC
>NW_006497396.1:1127750-1143045 GCF_000471905.2 Amborella trichopoda
TCTTCGGGGATTTTAGATTGGAAACACAACAAAACACTAACACTCAGGGATTTGGGAATAGTCAGATGCCTGCTAATATCGATGATTCGTTATTAGATCGAATCAATGAATTGTTAAACGAATTCAATCAATGGCACCAGCGTGACCAAGAAGAACAATAACGTCGTCTATCATTTTATTTTTAGATCATATGTTACTAATTTTATGCTTTATTGTGGTTCATGTATTTTGATATACTTATTCCATGATAATTTTATGTTTATCCTTTTGTGTGATGTAAATTAAATGCTGAATGGCGGTTCATGCAGGGAAAGAACATATCAATATTCGCATATTCATTCAAAAACATGAAAATTCTTAATGGAGTACCCTCATTTCTTATTGAATTCCTAAAAAACAATATTTATAATGAATTTTAATAATTTTTTCGGATTTTTTTTAAGCTTTATTCTGACTGATTCACCCGATTTTCGATCCGGATCGCCGATTCACCAATCCGGATCGATTTTTTGGGAGCCCGATCCGGGTCACCGATCCGTTTTTTAAACCATTGGCTAGGAGTAATTATGATAAGAATGGTAAATGGTCTCATACTATATAGTCCCTAAACAAATTGACAGAAAAAATAGGGACATGATAACATTTGTTCTTCATTGTTCCAACAAGAACTCCACAAGCTTTGTTGGGACTGGGGCTGGGGTTGTGGTGGTAGCACCTCCACACCCTAGTCACCATATTGTGGTTTCCATTCTTGCTGACATCACCTCTCTAACAGCTTCATAAAATTAACTTTTAACTATTTAAAAAAATGGACAGGAGCATGTCTTCCACATTGAATTACCCAAAAACAAAAACTTTGTTTAAGTGCAAAACACCAATTAATTTCTCCAAAAATTTTCAAGTAATCTC
The DNA here is from genome assembly GCF_000471905.2 of Amborella trichopoda. The sequence goes on from NW_006497396.1 coordinate 1,128,660, forward strand.
TCTCTTCTCGCTCTCCTTCAACCATTAGAAACCTCCCTCTAAAATTGGCCATTTCCGATCTCCTCAACTGTGATTAGGGATGGCAATGGTTGGGTCAGCCCTACCCGGACCCTAGTTTAGAAATTAAAAAATTACTTTTATATATAGTGATTTACATACGGACCCTAAATTTTTTTCTAAGATACGAAATGCTCTATTTATAGGTAGAAATTACAAAGAAAGTTAGTCAATCCACATTTTTTTATTTTTTCAAATTTGTCCCTCAGTCTGAGGACATCCTCTAACTAAATTATTTTTTTCTTTTTACTTTTCTCGTTACTAGGGAACTACCTTAAAGCTTAGGGCACTTCCCGACTAACAAAAAAACTAAAGGGCAATTTTGAAAAAAATAAAAAATACAAGTTGACCGACCTTCATTGTAATTTCTCCTATAAAATGAGCATTTCGTATCTTAGAAAAAAATACAGGGTTCATATATAAATCACTCAAAAATTACATAATATGTAAATTTACATACATTGTATGTTTTAACCTGGTCGGGTTGGGTCGGGTAACCCCGACCTGGACCTAGACCTGGACCCAAACTAACAAGATAGGAGGTCTATGCCAAACCTGACAATCATTTGGATCCAAACCCAACCCGCCAGGTACGAAACATGAACCCAAACCTAGACCAAATTGAGGCCTATCCGCCAGGTTGGCAGGTTGACACAACTCGATTACCACCCCTAACCGTGTCCCCAGGCTTCAACTTTAGGGCAAATATATCAATTTGGGTGAAGGATATCAAGGGTTCAAGAAGTTGTTTTAAAGCCCAAATCGGATGGACAACTTGGTCACTTGTTTTGATCTGATCAATTATTCCAAATGGTGGGAATTTGTGAAATTAATAATAATAATAATAAATAATTAAAAGAGTAATGACACTGTGAGACCCTCCCACACTCATGTGAGTAGAACCCTAAAAGATCACCATTAAATTTTGACGCAGATCTCTAGAAAAGTTGTGACATAGGTGTTGGACTTGGGTGAATGGGTTTTCTAGATATCCAGTATCAAAATTTAATGATAATCATTTGGGGTCCTACTCACATGGATGTGAGAGGGTCTCATAGTATCATTACTCATAATAAAAACAATATAAATCAGACAATTCTAAGGTTCTATAGACCCAAATTTCTTTCACACACTAATGCTGATCTAGATCGGTCGAATTTGATGCAAGTGGCCAGTTTCTTGAGTACTAAACCCAAACAAAATAAGTTTTGCCTTTTTCTGGTAAATGCAACGTATGATGGGAAATGATAGTTGACTAGGGTCAACTCATAATCACAAGGACACGGCAAATAAAGCCTATAATGGAATGGAACATGCAACAAGCAACAAGAGTCATGGACCAAAGAAAAAGATGGAATATGTGCAAATTTTTCATTGTTTTTCCACGTTTTGTTGTCGGGTATCCTCCACAACCAAAATATAAATATGGCTACAAGTTTTTATCCCTCGGGAGTGTACTACCCATTTACTCTCTCGGATGAATTTCAATCTAAGAGTAATTGTAGGATGTCAAATTTTTGGGATGTAACCTATTCAATTTATAGAGTAACCTCGCTAAAAGAAGAAGAAAATAAATAAATAAACCTCATGTGCACTTACAAATTGAAGAAAGAACATAAAAAAAAAAGTAAGGTGATATCTAAGTGTTAGAAAACTTAAAAATCAAAATTGGGGTAGATATATCAATTTTAGTGAAGTATGTCACGGATTCGAGCTCATGAAGTTTGTTCGAAAAGGCCCAAACAATTTTTTAAAGCCCAAATCGAATGGCCATCTTGGTCATTTGTTGTTCCGACCTGATCAATGATTCAATAAAATTTGATAATTTCTGGTCTTTATTTGACAATAAAAATTGATAATTTCGATCAAAAAAATTGATTCAAAATGGTGGGAATTTGTGAAAGTAGTTAAAAAGAAAATAGAAATCAGACTACCCCAGGGGTCTATAGAACCACATCTCTCACATACACTGATCCCGATCTAAATCAAGTCGAATTTGATGCAATTGGCCATTTTCTCGAATACTAAACCCAGACAAATTAGGTTTTTGTCTTTTTTCTGGTCAATGCGGCGGATGATGGGAAATGATAGATGACTTGGTTTAGCTATCACTAGGACACGCTAAATATAATGTGAACAGAACATGCCACAAGAGTTGTGGACCAGATAAGAGATGGGAATATCTGCAGATTGTTTTTATATTTTTCCTTCTTTTTTTTGTGAGGTGTGCAATAGTTAAGGTTGCAACGATGATATTTATATGGCGACAAGTTTTTATGCTCCTTAGGAGTGTACTATCCATTTGCTCTCTCGGGTGATTTTCAATCCAAGAGTAATTGTAGGATGCAAAATTTTCAGGATGTAATCTATTCAATCCATAGACAAACCTTGCTAGAAGAGAAGAAATAAATAAATCGCACTCTCGTGCACTTCAAAATTGAAGAAAGCCCAAAAATTTTGGAGGTGACGTCGAAGTTTTAGAAAACTTACAAATCAATTATTTGTCTTATGAAAGTAATCATCTAGTGACTCTGGTTCCCGGATTGCAAATTGAAAAATAACTAGGTCATCTACCCGATGGAGTAGGTGTATAGCATACTCTCCCGTGGAAGCGATTGCATAGTAAATGTATCTCTGTAATACTGTTGAATCATTAATGAAGAAAATGTGCTCTTGTCAAAAAATAAATAAAATGGAAGTGATTGCATGGTATGCTACTATAGGATCATTCTACACGACTACATGCATAAATATATACAAGAAAATTATACACGGAGTCAATTTACTTTTGATACAAAGAGTCACAATCATTTTTGTCTGTCAAATTTCAAATCGAGTGGTTGTGAGTATGTCGTTGAAACAACTCAAAGTTTCGAAACAAAAAAAAAACCCTCGAAATTTTTTATGGAAAAGTATAGAATACCTTTGATACAATGTGGTCACATTAATCTTGACCAGTTGATGTAAAATTGGGTGGTTATAATTATTTCATTGACCAAGCTTAAATTTCAAAAAAAATTTCTCGAACTTTATGACACATCCAAGCAATCAAATTTCACATCAAATAGTTGTAAGAAATTTTGACCACGTCATACCAAAAATAAATAGTCTCATTATACAATCCCAATTTATATATGCCTACAATGACCACAATTAAAATAAATAGTCTCACTATACAATCCCAATTTATATATGCCTACAATGACCACAATTGCACGCCGTAATAGGAGTACACAATATTTGAACGGCTGCTTGGTCTAGAATGGCAATTTTGAACTGATTCAAAGCCAGTTAGCCATCATAATATATGCTGGTTTTTCTCGTCACATATCAGTCTTAGAGGATGGCAAATTACAACTTGAATATCATTCTTTTGACTCAACGAGAACAATTGTTAACAATCATATACTTTGGTAAGAGAAACTCATATTTCTTTTGCAGCATACTCCTCTAGAAGCCTACCATATTTACTTCCTTGGGCTAACAAAATTGAGTTTCTATACACTTAGATATGACGGATTAAAAAATTGCAGGTCCATACTCAATCTTGGGACAATTTTTTTTGCTTTTTGAGGTAATTCTTTAGGGAAGACATACCCCTGCCGTTTTTTCAAACAGATTGGGAGTTAGTTTTTTTATGGTGTTAGGGGGGTATAAGTGGGGTGGTATTAGTGGTGGGAATGAAAACCACAACGTAGTGACTAAGGTGTAGGGTTACTAATGCTACGACCCGAAACCCTGCCCAATCTTAGGACAATGTATTTCTAAAGCACATATATTTCGGGGTACCTACTTCTTCTTCTTTTTTTGCTTTCGCTTTTTTTCTTTTTGTGGTTGGTTGCCAGGTTACGATGCCAGACTACCCTAGAGGCTTCAACATACAGTATGGTCACGCAGGATCACATCATCTCTTGGTTTGTTCTATACCCTTCCCTCCCTGTTTGGACCAGCATTTTCCTATCTGTTGTCGACGGTTGTGCTTTTGCTTTATTTAATGGCGACATGAGTTTGAAAATGACGCCGATATTTGTGACTTTAAGACAAAAGACTTCGAAGAAAAAAATGAAACACCAGGGTAAATCCCTCTCAAGTCTTGAGTCTATTGTTTGCTCACGGAAGGAACTAATGGGACCAGACGACTTTGGAGAAAAATAACAAACAGGAGTCTAGGGTCAATCCCTCTGAAGTCTACGGCTATTGTTTGTTCAGGGAAGGAAGTAATGTCCTTTTCAGGATATTTTTTTTTGGTGTCATCCATTTTTGTCACTCAAAATAAAGCACTTTGGGTAGCGGCAAATCTTTACGGCTTTTTAAAATTAATTTCCAACACTGACAATAAAATTTGAAACTAAAAAAATGGTATAGATCTTGCAGATTTGTTAAGACTTGTTTTTAAAGTGAAATGGATGGTCTAGATGATTTGTTGTAATATACACTATTTTTTGAACTTAAAATCCTTATTTTTTTCACAACCATAATGTTAAAGTTGAGATGATCGCTTTAAAGGTCTTTTAACACTTGCAATTTTTCATGAGTTATGAAACGAGGCTTTACTTATTTTTCATCAGGCAGAGGCCTTATCAAACCATTTTCCTTTAAAATATATACTAAAATAATTCACATGTAGTTGCTAACAGTAGAACGACATTTATGCTATTTTTTTTTGGTATTTTACACAAATTTGGGTCCCTTCTTTGTAGTCTGTATGTCATGGCATAGTGGAGATTGAATGTGTCGTAAATTTGATGCTTTCAAAGGCCCAATATAGAATCACATTTCCAATGGAAAGGTCATATAAAAGCATCTCAATTATATAAATTCCCAAAGAGTAGGGTAATTTGTTTTACATAGGTCCTTGAACACATGCCTTCAATAATTTTTTACAGGATTAAATATAGTATTTATTTACTTGATAATACATGTTCCCAAAAAATGGAAAATTTATTTCTCATTATTTGGGCCTTTATGTTACATTTGGTGAGATTACTTACATCACAACAAATATACTTGATGCCATTTTTTTTTTTTTTTACATTTGGTAAATCACAACAACATTTATACTTAATTTGGCTTTTTTTCTTTTTAAATACGAGGACCATCATCTTAGAGAGAACATGATGTGCAATTGTCTCCTCCTTGGCTTTCTTTGGACAAAATGTTTCTGTCACCCAGTTGGTTCTTTACTTTGGGCATCTCCACTACTTGCTCTTGTCTCTCCCCTGCTTCCCAAATTAAAAATAACTCATCTTTCATTTCGGTGGGTAATATTTTGGTGCCGCCTTTCTTATCTTTGGCCTTTCCCCATAGAACAGCATAAAGCCCAGCAATTGTCATAAACATTCCTATAGCGCTGCATAAGAAAAAAATATGTAGGGTTACTCAAACCCTAAGCTGAAAATGATAAACAAAACTTCTTCAAATGGTTTCAGAAAAGGGAAAATTTGTGTCCACACAGATAATTTATATTTGTTGAAAGACCTATTGCCGTTTGATCTTAGTTGGATGACTAGGAGTGGATTGAGAACAAGACCACATGCTACAAATTGTTCACTCCCGACGTTCCTTTTAATATCAAATGGCTCGATGCCTTGAAACATATAAATTTATGTGTGCGTCAACACACATCTTAAAAATTGATAGGTGAATGTATGAGAAGACTTGGTAAACTACTGTTATTAAAAATAAATAAACAAATAAAAGGAGAGAGAACAAAAAGGAAGAGGAAATGAAGACTTGATAAATTGCTCGATAAAATGCATACCCGCCAACATGGAGATCAACATGGAGAAAGATAGGCTCCAAAATAGCAGTTATAACCGAGCTTAGAGGGTAGAAAGCAGCAGCAAAGATGGGGCCTCTCTTGCTGATACACCAGCTTTGAATAAAGAAACCCATAGCCGAGCAAAAAACACCCTGTTTTCTTGAATTGTCAGTTGAATAGTAGGGGTTGAGCTCAAAAGATTCATATTAAATGAGGACTACGAGAAAGAAACTCAAATGATTACACTTTCAAAGATGACAAAAACCAATCCTTGTAGTGAAGGAATAAATTATATATGGAACTGTATGACTTTTATCTATGGTGTAAGAAATTTGATAGCCAATGGTGTGCCATTGATTGTGTTCAAAATTTGGGAATTTTTTCTCGACTTTATATGGAAATAATGGTTTCATTTTGTTACAAGAAGGTCACAATTATCCCTAGATACGTAGTATTACACATGATATTCTATTGGAAGAACCGGTTCAATAACTGAAGCAGAAGCAAAAATTAAAACTGAAAACTGAGTATCATATCCGAGTGCTTGCAAACAAGTTTTAGTAAACAAATTTGAAGATGAATGATCAACTCGCATAGGCAAGTTTGACAACTACTAGAGCTGCTAAAATTAGGTCTACACTGCAAATCCTAATCGACATGGAAGTTTATGAATACTCTCACAAATGCGTACGTACAAGACGACGAGCTTGGACTCTGTCGCATAACTTTTTATCTCTTAAGGCAGGGTTTCTCCTTACAAGTCAAATGGGAAATTGATTGCTCTCTCTCTCTAAATCTCTTTCTCTCTCAAGAGGAACTCTCTTTCTCTCTCAAGAGGAGTTTTCCCACTCTCTCACACCTTTTGTCATTATGTATCATGATACCTCTACCTCCTTGTTTATAGTGAGAGGGAGGCCTCCCTCATTTATATAGGAGTAATCCGCTCATGAATGGGTACAGTTAAAATGCATTGTATATGTTATTCATGAGAGGGTAACACCCTCGTGAAAAAGTACAACCTCTCTCCCCCTCCCTCTCATAAAGTAATGCTTTTTATAAAGAGGTCCCATGTCCGCAAATTTGACTGGGAGGGGGTGTCATTTATCTACATAAAGTTCGTGAGGAATACTCTCGAACTTTAAATATATTTAGTAGCCACACCCTTAACTATTTGTCGTGTGATAGTGATTTTGACCTTTTTAAATATAAAACAAAAAAGTGAAATAACATCCTGTTTGTGTTTCCTAAAGTCATAGAAATTCAGAATTTGATCCCCACTTTAACTGTCATTAGTGTGAAAGCATTCATATGAAGTATTGAATTTATGTGGCATGGCCAAAATTACAAGCAAGTTGGAAAAGTAGTGCCTTAAATTGGTCGAGTCGAGTCGAGGTAGATGTTGACTACATGAAGTAAAAAAAGGCAAATATAACTTAGAAAAATCACCATGCACTTTAAAGTAATGGAAAGTCACAGTTATGATCCCCACTTTGATTGAAGTTTTAGTACTTAACCAATCATAACATAAGCAATATGGAATTTAACCAAAAGACCTAGCACCAAGATTAGAGAAACAGGGGCTCCAAATGGGTAGAGGTGACTAAATGAAGGCAAAAAGGATGAGGATTAAATGAATATGATTGTGATTAATCCAAGAATTAAATTCTTACGCTGTAGATATATGTTAGAAGTCTGTAATTCCAGGCTAGTCTCCAAGCTGCCGCGGATCTTTCAAAGCTAACAGCAACCACACCACACTGAACAGTACCCATGAGCAACATGAGTGCAGTCAAGGTGAGTTGAGCAGGGTAATCCTTGAAAACCCAAGCCTATATAAAAAGTAGACAAAGAGAAAAATTGTGAGAGAGAAAACAGGATGGACGATTTGCATTACTCAAAGCAGAACAAAAGAGTGATTCAAAACACAGTGAGTCAGACTCTCAAAACTCGTTGAGTCTGAATCAAACTCCCATGAGTTACTCCAGACTAGCACTAGACCGGTCAAAAAGTAGGATTTGCCAAACCTATTTGAGACTAACAAGTCTCACTAGGCTCCGGCATTTCTTGGTTCCTTGTTTATAAGGACCGAGCAACATAAGCAGAGACACTTATTATGAGTAGTGTGTACCTGGTAATTTATCCATGAAGCATAAGCAATAACACTTATTATGAGCAAAATTATGCCCAAAGTCAAGTTTTCCTTGGTATCAACTAGTGATTTGGCACCCAAAATATCAGAAAGGGATTTCGATGTCCTGATGTGATGAAAGAATTCTAGGGTAGGACCCTTGGCGAATGTCATGACCATAGCACCTCCAACGCATATAACAGTGCCAATGACCTTAGCCAGGCCCCTTGGGTTCTTGATATTCACCTTCTCCAATCTGAAAAGCAAAGTAGAAATGGACACTTTCGATTTAGTGGTAAAAAATTGTGAACCGACTTGGAATTGATTTAGTTAGATGGGGCCGGTTCTTGTTCCATATGGTCCTGAACTATAGAATGTTCTTAGAACTAGAGGGACGCAGGACTCCTGTGTCCCTGGGAGGCTTTTTCTTTTTTCTTTTTTTTCATCAATTAGGCCGGTTCGCCCATATTTGACTAGCTGACTCAGGAACCTGAATTGCCAGAACCAGCACCCGATTCTTGTTTCTTGAGCAATGGCAAAGAGCAAAGGTCGCTAATAAGGAGGCGAAGTTAAGTTCACCTTAGGAGACAGGCCATGGCAAAGGCGATTGCAGGGATGAGGTTTGATATGGTGGCAGCATAAGTTGAAGTGGTGTTCTCCAAGCCCCAAAAATAGAGAACTTGTTCTAGTGTGATCCTGCAAGTTCACCAAATACCAATATGACACAATGTTCACTGCCCGTGTAATGAAAGAAAATCTTACTAACTACCATGGACACGGTTATTGAATCCTCACCCCAAGAGCGCCATTATGAAGATGTGAAACAAAACCTTAAAGCGAAGGGGAGGCATATTTTTCCTGTGAAATTCCATAAAAGTGTGAGAAGAAACAAGATAAAAAAAAAAGGAAACTTAAAGATAGGACCGCAACGGACCCGACCTGGACTCCCGAATAATATTCGGGTCCAAGTTTTGAACCCGGTCCTGACCTGTGGGTCAGGAAGTTGAACCCATATCTTTAACCGTCCAATCTTGGGTTTGGCTAAGTTTTTTATTTATTCATTTATTTATTTTTAGAACCATTGTGTACCCTTATTATTGACAACAAGATTACAATTGTCATTAGATTTCAACCGCCTGATTTGCCGTTAAATAACTAAAAATAGCAAGAGTTCATATTGTATATAATACTTAATATACCTAAAGGAATAAAGCTTGAAGTATTTTATCTCCCATATCTTACAGGTACGAGTGAGGTCCAACCGGATCCAAACCCATACAAGGATATTGTTGTGGTCCAGGTTTTGGACCTGGACCCGACCCACCGAGTTCAAATGTTCAGGTCCGGCTGTTGAGAGAGGGAGGGAGTTGTTACCTGTCGACGAAGAAAGCAAAGGGAGCAATGAAGAGTGTGGCGGAGGCCTGTCTGTAAGTTACAAAAACGTAGCGATTCATGCCATGCTCAAAAGCAGTCTTGATGAGGACATACATAACCCCAAGAGACGACGCATAAACCAGTTGAGAAAGAACAGGGCCATGTCCTCCCACTCCTCCCATCTTTCTCTCTCTAAAAACTCTCTCTCTCTCTCTCTTAATTATCCCTCCATTCACTCTCTTCGAATGGTGAGTTATGGAGAAACGGATCCCATTTTATAGCCCCAAGCCCCAAATAAATGATGCTTTCCCAGCAAGATACTCATTAAATGACATAGAGTGACTGTCTATCCTCTCTCTCTCTATATATGTTGAGATTTTTGAGCCGTTGATTTTCCTATTTGTCTGTGTCACTATATTATCAATATTCAAACCACGTGGGAGTTCATGTGTGATCTATCTTCTTGGTCAGGCCCGCCTTTCATGCATATGGTTTGCCCTATTTCACTGCCCATACTGTGGGGTCAGCCAGTAAATGCGTAACGTATCGAAGTTGCCTCGTCTTTGGCTTCTTGCAAGAAGATTTTGTGCCTACCGCATGCAATCAGTAGGAGGGTGGCCATTGACCCTGACCTAACCCGGTATCTGAAGGGTAGGCTCAATCCGGATTTGGGAATGGGCCTGAAAATTTGACCCTATGGGTTCACGTCTGTTAATATTTTTTGGGTCCTAGTATATAAAATATATGTAAATATAGTTAAATACACCGATATTTTAATTTTTGGATTGTGTCCAATTGGGTCCGGTCGGCTCTGGGAATGATTCACTAAAATCGGGCTACATCTATGAATAACCGGCAAGGGAATGATTCACTATCAATAGAATAAATTTACAAGTTGGTTGGGTTTGAAGATATTACCTCATATAATGGTATAGAAAGCTCAAATTGATTTTGCCTATTACAACAACACCATCGATCGGCTACTTGCTTTTTCTTCATCGACAAATACCGTCAACGCAAAGAAATTCCGATGAAACATGGCCCAATATAAAGGCACAACGGTGCTAGGGTTTGAGTAAAACCCTTAATCCCTACCTCTCAAAACTTCTCTATACTTTTCTTATGTTTTCACTCTTTAAATTCACTTTTACAGGCCTCCATAAAAGATCATTTTTCTATGATACAATTGCCCCTCCTAAAAGAGAGAGTGCCACATGGGAATGATTTTCGCATCATGTCCCAACAATCTCCAACTTTATGCAAAATCACACTACCTTACCAACCATGTCCGATTATTCTATTCTTGAAGAACCTAGAGAACTTAATCTAAGCTCAAGCCCTCAAGCTCAATAACCTTTAACTTCTTTCACGCTCGTGCTTCTTATACAAACTCCGCCTTCTTCAAGAATCTTATCTTGAGCTCTTGAGGCCATACCACCTCCTCACATGCTTTAGAAGAGATCTTTTTTGCACACCTGCAGGTATTGTTGGTGTTTAATCTCATGTTACAGAGATCCCTTGCATAAGTTATTCTCACGTAGCCTTGTATATGCTTGAAACTTTGGCAATGCTTGACCATATTTCTCAAATTCTGAAGTATCCACTTTACTTCATTCCAACATTTTCTTCCTAAGCTAACACAAGCCAATCAAAAGAGCAATAAATAAGTGAAATGATAGATTTCATACAAATCTGGCAATAATCAAAGTCAATACTAGAGAAGCATGCAACACTCTAAATCACATCGACCCTTCTTTTATCAAATTTTGAACATTGGTTCGAAGGAAATTTATGAGATGCTTTTGGCTTTGCTTCCTCATCATATCATCAATTTCTCCACATTGTCAAATATCCTCATGAAATCCTTGCTTTGTACTACCAAGACCTTCCACTCTATGCCCCTTGTCGAGCTTCCTCTTCTTCTACAACCAAATTTACCTTTTCATTTATAATTGTGCTCCCCAATAATTTACACAAGCTTTCCTCCCCGACTCTCTTCATTATAAATAGAGTCCCCTTTGAAACTTTGAGTACTCCACCTTGCACGGTAACTTTCCAACCTTCAATATCAAGAGAAGAAAACGAAATCAAGCTTTTCTTTTAAATTTGGCACATGCCTCGTATTTTCAAGTTTCTGAACCATCCCATCATACATTTTTATATGAATCGAACCTATACCGATCATCTTATTAAATTATTTACACCCTCACAAGGGTCAAATGCATTAAACAACGATCTATGCTGGTATATATGATATGTGGCTCCACTGTCAAGTATCCAACTTTCATAATACATGGGATTGCCTCCCACCATCAACACCTCCTCTTCAATATAATCCAATGTTAATTCTTCAACTTGGTAAGCTTCATTCTTAGCCTCACCTTGTTGTTCGATTCCCAAACCGTAACCCTACGAGGAATTTACCCTTTTTCTTAGCCAATAATTTTTATTTATGTGGCTGGGCTTGCGACAAATATAACAACCTTTGTGATCTTTGATTGGCTACTTGAGGAATCTCTTCATGAACCAACATATTCATCGAACCGGCCTCTTGCCACAAGTACATACATTCTTGGGTCGATTGAATCATCCATTGATACCTTCTTTCGAAGTCCATTACCAAGTAGAGCACTACAAATCGAATCCAATTCAAGGGATGAATTGGAATTCTTCATTGTTAATACTCAAGGTGGTAAGAAGATTATCATAAGATTCTGGTAACAAACATAACAACATTACCGTCGTATCTTCCTCATCCATCATTACCCCGATGCTTTCAAGTTGACAAATAATGTTGTTGAATTCATTCGAGTATTCTGACACTTTCATATCATTTCTCATCCTCAAATAATATATTTTTCTTTTTAATAAAAGTTGATTGGTGAGGGACTTTGTTTAATGCAAGCATTTTAGTTTTGCTCATAAATCTATTGCCGTTTTTCCTCCTACTATGTTAAATAGTATCTCATTTGCTAATCACAAATGAACTGTTGCAAGGTATTTCCTATCCAATTCTTCCCATCGTCATTCTTCATATTTTTTCAGTTTTTTAGACATTCCTTGTAGTGCGTTATTAAGACTTTGTTGTATCAATATATCATGAACTTTTATTTTCTAAAGTTCAAAATCATTCATTCTTTCAAAGTTCTTTACTTCAAATTAGTAAATAGTCATTTTTTTCCAAATTACTACGCACTTGATTACCACTTGTTGGGAACCGAAGCTATCTTGATTACCCCTGTTATGGTGAACCCCCACCCTCCACTACAACAAATCTAATACCTTGGAACCAACTCATCTATCACTAGCAAATCAATTCTAAGAAATTCAAACACCAAAGAATTGAATATATTGTAGTAAGTTTGGTAAAAATATAATAAAATCAAAAGAATGTAAAATCGGAAGTCCAATGGCACAACCACACATACAAACCAAAATCAAAGCACCATCAACATACAAAATATACATGGTTCACTGAAAATCAAGCTACATCCATGGTCAATTGGCAAGGAAATGATTCAATATCAATGAAAGAAATTTATAAATTTGTAGATTTTATAGACATTACTTCATATAATAGTATAAAAACCTAAATTGATTTTTTTATCACAACAACATTATCGATTGACTCATTGATTTGTCTCCATCAACTAAAACCATTGCTACAAGAGAATCCCAATGAAATACGGCCTAATACAAGAGCGCAATGGTGTTAGGGTTTGTATAAAATCCCTAATATTTACCTCCCAAAACTTCTCTATACTTTTCTTATGTTTTCTCTCTCTAAACTCACTTTTATGGGCCTCCATAAAAAGGTCATTCTTCTATGATAAGCATATTCCTCATGAAAAAGGGAATGTCATATAGGAGTGATTTTGGCATCACGTTCCAACAAACGCCAATGGCAGTTTCATTCTTGATAGTCTTAGGGTTGCCCAAGAGCATGTATTCTCATTTTTCATTTGACATGGTGGATGTAAATAGTATATGGAAAATTGTTTGGTGCGGCCAAGCCCACACCTGCTACTATGAGGGCGAGGGATCTATATTGTCCACCAAAATTTGAAATAGATTTTAAGACTTAATTTTTAAAGACATGTAATCTCTAACATGGAGATCATGAATATGAAAAATTAAATAAGTTTTCAAAACTAAAAATAATAATTCTAGTTAAAAAATATTTGGACCATTATTTTCTATTGTTTTTAGATGGAACACCTACTTGCATCCATCTTGAAGATGGACGCTTTACACTTTTTAGACGGTATGTGTAGAAATGCAGTCCAGCCCGCATGAAACAATTTTTCAAAAACAAATCTACTCATTTTAAGAATGAATGGCTTAATATTGAAAAAGGTCCTTCACTATTTGGATCGTCAAAATATATATATATATATAAACTTAATAGATTCTCTTTCTAAATACTCAATTAAAAATTTTAAAATATATCCTCAAATTTCCTAATGTAAAGAGCTCTATTATGGGAATTTTTCCCAAGGGAGTTAGATAATATGCTCCTGCGGGAGTACGGTACGGGCGCCCTTTTTTTTATACCTGAGATCGGCGGACCCGTTCAAAAGCTACAAGAAACAAAATAATCCATAAAGCACGGTGAGGTTTGAGGATGGACTTAGTACATGCGGTTAAAAGCATTATTCAATTGTTTAAATTCTTTCCCATCACAATTACGACGTGCTAACCTTTTGCATCTCCTTTCTTGTACTTTCCATTATTGATTCAGATCTGATTGAACATCAATAATAATCATAGAAGTGTGGTTTGCAAGCAAAAAAAACAATCTTGAGAATGACTAGCATAAAATAGAGATTCTACACTATGAGATCATTTTAATAGGGGGTGGCTATGGATCCGAACCCGTTAAGGGACTTGATACGGGTCTGGGTATGAGTCCAAGAATTGGACCTAGCGGATCGTGTCTAGGTCCAATATTTGGACCCAAATACTATTCGAGTCCGGGTCTGGGCCAATGTTGACCCAACCCGAACCTGATCTGAATGTGTTATTATAATAAATAATATTTAATAGTCGTGGGAGCAAGGCACACG
>NW_006497396.1:1153814-1169086 GCF_000471905.2 Amborella trichopoda
TATTAGTAACATACTAAACTAAACCTACTTACTAGTTAGTTAAGTTTTAAGTTAGGTACGTACTATTTAGTATTAGTTAGTACGCCTCCGTCTCTCTCTCTCTACATATATATATATATATATATATATATATATATATATGGTGTGGTTTATACAAGTATAGACACCCTTCGAAATTCTGGCTAAAAGAATTCCTACACACCTCGATTTTGAATCCAAAGGACCACACAAGTCCAAATAGGCCATAGGTAACCTAAACCCAGTGGAATTATCCTAATACCTTCACATAGTGATCTTAGATACCCATGAGCTTATGGACCCAGAAAACTGACCGAAATATCGATCAGCTACCCAAAAACCTGAAACGAGATCCTAAAATCATTGCTTTGTATACCCATCAAAAATATCTCAAATTTCACCAAATTTGGTTTTAAATTATAGATAAGGTTACAAGGTTTCCAACGGTCCAAGAATCGCATGTATCAGACTTATAGTTATAAAGTTAAAGCCCGGGGGAAATTATTAGCAAAAATAACAATTTCGTCCTTGTGTGACCATATAAGTTTTGAGCCATGTCGCACAACCCGATGACGAAGAAAACATGTTTTAATTCAAATAAATCCAAAAAAATAGGAAAAAATTAAAAAAATAATACTCAAACATAATTCTAATTGAACTAGAAGATTCACTAACTAAAACTTAAAAATACACCCCTTCCAAAACCCAAAAATATATGAGAAAGAGATCCAAAAATCCCTAGAAATTTTGTAGAAATCCCGAAGTTAGGGAAAACCTTTAGAAAATTCCGAACAAATAAAAAAAATTCCAAAAAAAATAAAAACATTTCAGAAAATTCCAAAATTCGGATTTACCATAGAATATCCCAAAACCCTTAGAAAACTAAGGGAATTCTCATTTAATTCCAAAAAAAACCTAGGTAGACCCTACCTAAAATTTCTGAGGTTTTCATCACTGCCTTAGGAACCCTAGATCTACGTAAAAAATCTTATTACTTAGCCATTTATGGAGGTCGCCGGAAATAAGGTTTCTGGTGACCAAACAATTGTGCCTACTTTGGAGAATGAATATAATATTTTCCCAGCCTTGACTTTGAGAGAATCTTACCTCAAATCGAAGCCCTTCTAGTCACAGTCGCAATAGACCTAACTTCGAGGTTATCCAACACCCGGACTTCAAAAAACAATCAAGGGAGAGTGAATGGATGTCATGATTTCAAAATTCTGCATTTCATGCTTTTAGGTCATATTTCTATCGAAGATTTATTTTGTTCTAAGCGTCATCTCGGGCCATGCCATATGTCCAAACGTGTGTCTTGATGGGACGAACAACATACTAAAACTTGGAGTTGATTGGCCTTAAGATGAACAAAATATGACTCTTGCAATAAATCCCGTTTTTAAAACATACAGTTTCCATAAATGGAATCTAGTTCATTGAGGCTCCTTATGAATAGTGTAAAGCCTACTTATTTTAGGAAAGTTGGGCCCAAAGGGATCTGAATGAGCCGAAACATGGTATTCTGATGTTTTCGGATCTTCGAAGTTCATATGTGGTGGGTTATTGACTACCAGCGACCTTGGCAACATAGCTCTAGGTATGAGATATTTTGTGCACGTTAGATTAAAACAGTGCAAATGAAATTATGTTCTGTTTTGCTGAATCTTTGTCTGATCAAAACGAAACTTTGTGGATACATTTGGGACATCAATATCTCATGCTTTTTGAGGCCAAGATAAAGCCCTTTTCAAATTCTTCCAAAATTAGGCTTACTTGGTCAAGGGCTCCCTTAGTTCATAGCCATTTTTAGTACCTACGGGTCTAGATTGCAACCATCTCCTCTTTGTTCATTCTAGGGATACAAGTGCGTCAAAAATACCCTACAATACCCCCTCTTCTCATTCTCACTTATGTCTTTCATCTTAACTTTCACCCCACTCTTCGCTTCTTTAATAGGCTTGTGCTTGAGGTTAAGTCCGAGCATGTTTCCCGATACAGATCACATCTCTTGACATGTTTTTGAGGCATCTAAGCCTAGTACCTAGTGCCTTTATTCTGTCGTCGGTATTACCTCCTAGGGGAGGTGATGCTGGAAGTCTAGCAAATTTGACTGAGCGGTTCCCCCTTGCTATCCTTCTCCTTTCTTCTCTTACTGTCTATTTCACTCGTTTGCTTCTATCTCTAAATCAAACCATCACTTAATCATCTCTCCTTAATGAGACTTGTGCAGGTTAAGCCCGGGCTTGTTCTTGGAGAGGATCACACTTTTTGAAAAGTGTCCAGGTCATCGAGGCTTTAGTGCCTAGTGCCTTTATTTTGTCGTCAGTATTACCTTCTAGGGGAGGTGACTCCGGAAGGCTAACAGATTTAATTGATCAGGTTCCCCCCTCTATCTTAACCTCATAAGCCTTCAAACCTAACCTCATGCACCCTCAACCTAAACCCTCTCAAACCTTTCAAGACGAACCAAGGGTCACAAACCCCAAGTCATTCAAAGTGCATGCATAAAGGCGAAGCAAAGGCATAAGGGAGCATGAATCAAACTGAGTCGAGAGGCTAGGAGGCTTTCTACGTGATATGAGAGGGCTCACACACCTGGGCCTGTCTAACCCCACCATGTGAGGTAAGCATTACCTCACACATCTTTCTTTTGTTAGTTTGAACCGCACACACCGCACCGCCCAACCTTTATCCTAATGGGCTTCAAGGTCATCCTCATGCGTACACGCACACGAACCCTAGGCGGTGTGCCACATGTTTTTCTTCTCTTTTTCTAAAAAGCACCAACAATATGACTTTTGAATATGTCGTTTTCCAAGGAAAAAGTGTTTGATAGATAGAGCATAACAAAAACCTCACCATATGATATCACAATGATGCGTATCTTTGCATATAGGTTTCATGAGGCCTCAAATGCCTCTATTCGAAGAATTATACAAGTTGGACAACATTCGGAGTTGGCTTAACTCATCATCTGTATTAATTGGTCAAGATATGCCTTTGACCGATGCCCCTAAATGTGATATTTGGGATTGGTATGAAACCTTTGGGAATTCATTTTGAGGCATTATATCCCTCACATGAAGGTTTTACATCATTCATAGTTGGATTAAAACCTCATCTATATTCATCAACTACTAAGGTTTTATACACCATTTGTCACAAAATAGCCAGGATGACCCCCAGTCACCAAAATTGAGATTTCTCTCTATCTACAGCGAATTTTCTCATAGGACCTAGACCATTGGACTCTTGGCTCCTAATACTCTTAAGAGTGCAACATCATATCATTCTCTTAGGAGAAAGTAGCAAGTCCTACAATAGTCGTAAAAAACTCTATGTTAAAAGCTTAACCGATGATGAATAATATCCCTCAATATATGGAGAATCTTGAACCCCAATTTTGTGAAAATCTGTATTGTAGTCCCCTTCACAAGATTGTCATGTCCCCAGGGTCTATAGTCCCTTGTGGTAGAAGTAGTTGTCCCTTATTTTGCTACTGTAATTCCAATATAAAAGGGTCTACTTCAACAAATCAGATCTCTCTCATCCATAATCTATTTGAAGTGGGGCTTGGACCATTATGATCATCTTTGAGTTCTACATTATCTCTCTATAATTCATGGACAATGGATACATCATTAGGAAGCCGCATACGAAATACAAATATATGTTAATATTGAGTTACAGCAAACTAACTAATGGCAAATAAGAATAACCGAATTCCTTAAATTTCTCATGCAATATTATGGTAAATCTTGGTAAGCCACGCATTTAAATTCAAATATCATATAAGATAAAAACTGGTGAAGGATATGGTTATCATTAGAGCCACCTACAAGTGCATTCAAATTCGAACAAAACACATGCTTATCATCTTAAACTAAATCGTAGAAGATAAGACAAATGGTCAATGGTTTGGGTGAGGATCACGACAATTTATGATTATCAGCTTGTGATACTTATATAGACCCCACTTTTTAGTAAGAAAGGGGTTCGATTTGCTCAATCAAAGGAGGAAACGCTCCGCTTCTGTCATCTTCATGCATGAGAGAGAGAAAGAGAGAAATAAGAGTGATTGTATCTATCGAGATAGTCTGGTGTTATTCAAGTTCTTGTTGTAAGCTTAAGCTTAATCACTTTATTCCTCTGATTGAACTCCCCCTCCCTAGGACTACGAAAAGAAATACTTTTCCAAAGGATACAGGCGGCCCTTGCACGACTCCTATACATGTATTGCTTGAGATATTTTGGGGGGCAAAGACGCAATAGTAGATTATGCTCGCAGCATAGGCCAGACCTTTGTAGGGCCGGTCACAAAACCAAGCAGATTTCCACCACGAGTCACCCAAAGCCACCATGGAAATTCTTTCGAATTTGCTATAGTTCCTCATTGATGCAAATTAGAGTAGATATGTTTCGTGGAGAGGCGAAATGGAATAAAAGTTCTTGCATGAGCTCCTACAACAACTGTCAATTAAGGAGCAACCCATTGATATTGTTTTTTTCTTATATGAAGTGTGGAAAACTGATCGAGAGAAAGAAGGTTATTAATCTAGACTCACTTGAAGCCCCAATTTGAAGAAGGAGCAAGCCTCAGATAATACCCTCTCAAATAGTCAGGTATACGGGTCAATAATGCCCATGGTACTGATGTTTTCTTTCCATCTGTTTGCATATTTGTCTTTCTAAAGTCATATATATATACTTCAAGGCTTGAATTAAGGGTAGTCGGCCTAGTATTTTAGGTCGATGTAAACGGTAATAAAGATTTAAGTCTCTAGAATTCCTCAGTACCTAGTATATATTTGTAAAACCCTTTGTTCCTATAATGCGAAGCATTAGGGTGAATATGGCCCCGATTGTGTTTTCCATCTAGTTATTCAATTAATGTGGAGTCATAATGTTCTCTTAAAAACATTTTTCATATAAACACCACATTTTTGGAGCGACCAGCCGCCCCTCAAGGAGATAAGGCATACGGAAACTGATGAGGCACATACTGAAAGAAAAGCTCAACAAAGAATACTCCTTCAACAAGGATGATGTCCCTAAAATTCTAGAGAAAATGCATGCCTCGAGTATGATAGAGGTCCCACCACCCAAATAACTAGATTAAGTGGGGCATGAAGAGCAGCATAATTATTGAATCTTTTGCAAAATGTTAGGTCATGTAGTGGAAGATTGTTTTCTAATCTAGGATACGATAGAATATTTGATCTAAAAGGGGAAATTGAAACTCAAAGAACAATTCAACCGTACCATAGCAATTGCCAACCCAGTGATTATGGCAAATGATGATCCTACCTCTTGTGGATCAATATACAAGATGATATCTGCACTCACAAGCATTGATGTATTACACATATACAAGGAAGTTAGCAAAATGGACTTGATTGTGCCACTATGGCATGGTCGACCTCTAATGACACGTAGTGTCGAAGAAGAGGGATATTTTCCTTATCATAAGTCGCTAGTCCATGACTTGTCAAAATACTAAGTAGGGAAGACTGAAATCCCTTATGTAGATACAAGATAATATATAATAGAAGCAATGCAAGTCCAAAAAGAAATTTCCACCACATCGATCAGAGTTAAAGGGAAGATAGTAATGGGAGAAACTAGACGAGGTGTGTTTAGTGGCATTGACATTGAAAATAAACCCAAGCTATTAACTTTATTTATTTGATGAAGGTAGAAGCCAAACACAATCAACGTAAATGAAGTTGTACCATAGCTGATCATAACCCTTCAAAAGAGGAAAGCTGATAAACGCGCACCCTTAAATGATGGCTCCTCTAAGCCCTAATAGCATGTATAAGGCCCTCAAGTACATAACATTATGCGTCAAATGGGCTATGAACCAACCTCTGAACAAGGTCTTGATAACGATAAAGGATTGGTCACCTCTCTCAAACTGCAGAACAGGTTTCTTGAAAATCGTCTAAAGCTAAAGGGTTGGTATACCCTATGCCTGTGGTCATCCAATTAAAACCCAAAAGGCAAAGGCGAATATAAGATACTAGTGTCGTGATAGCTAATTGTATAATAGAATCGCTAGAATTCATCTAGGCAGAAGAAGCTCTTAAACAGATAGAGGATGGTGGTCAGGCTATTGTCAACGATCTCCTTAAAATCGACTTAGGAGAAGAGTGTGATCCTAGACCCACCTTCTTAAGTGCTGCTTTAAGCCAAGAAGAGAATGATCAATATATTGACTTCTTGAAGACAAATCGTAGTGCGTTTGCATGGAACTACAACAAGATGCCCAGGTTTATCCCTAATGTTAATACACATAAATTGGTTGGTGATCACACCATAAATTCGGTTAAACAATCTCCTCACAAGTTCCATCCAGAGATAATAACTCAGATAGAAGCTAAGGTGAATAAACTCGTCAGAGCCGTTTTATCAAAGAAGTTCAATACCCTTAATGGTTGGCAAATATAGTGCATGTCAAGAAAAAGAATGGGCTGATACACGTCTACGTAGATTTTCATAATCTAAATACAGCTTGCTCGAATGATGATTTTCCTATTTCAATCACCAAATTGATGATTGACTCTAAAGTGTCAGGGGAGGCTTTCTCATTCATGGATGGCTACTCGAGATACGATCAAATTAGAATGGCCCATAAGGGTGAGAAGTTAATTGCATTTCATACCATAACCAAAATATATTATTATAAGTTTATGTCGTTCGGTCTCGAAAATGTCAGGCTACCTACCAACATGCGATAACAGTTATCTTTGAGGACATATTCCATGATATCATTAAATGATATGTGGACGATATGGTTGTCAAGTCCAAATATTGCTCCACCCATATCCATGACATTGGCGTGGTCTTTGAAAAATTACAAAGACACCAGCTTAAAATGAACCCACTTAAATGTGTGTTTGCGATTAAATCCGACGAATTCTTAGGTTTCATCGTGGGACACCGGGGGATCAAGATCGACCTTGTAAAAATCAAGGCCATCCAAGATATGCCACCCAAACTTGTCAAGAAGATATAAGCCATTCTCTAGGCTTATATGTCAAAGAGCATTCCAAGGAATGAATGACTATCTACTAAATCCACCAATTCTCACAACCCTAGTTCTAGGAAAGCCCTAGACACTTTATGTGACTTCCCTGGAAGAGTCATTAGGAGCTATCCTCGCACAACAAACGACGAGAGAAAAGAAGTAGTCTTATACTATCTCAGCCTCACGATGATGGGAGCAGAACATAATTAGACTACCATTGACAAAATATGTTTGGCTTTGGTATTTGCTTTGCAAAAGTAAAGTTGGCTTTGGTATTTGCTTTGCAAAAGTAAAAGTGTGTATCCCATACAACTTATCTCACGACCTGACCTGATCAAGTATCTAATGACACGACCTACCCTCTTAGGTCAGCTGGCCAACTGGGCATTACTGCTTATGGAGATTACTTTTGTTCCATAAAAAGCCATGAAATGGCAAGCGCTTGTTGATTTTCTAGCTGCTCATCCTCTGCAAGAAGGGTCTCCATTAAGTGAAGATATGTTAGATGAAGAAGTGTTACATGTCATGGGAGACGAGTGGAGAAAGTGTTCTTTAATGGGGTGTCCCAAGAAAAGGGATCAGGAGCCGGAGTTCTATTCAATAATACATATTTTTCTCCAAGAAAAATGGGAAAAATAGTTCTCAATTTCTTTGAGCATTTCAGCCTTTCTGCTACATTTTGCGAGATTACTTAATTACAACAACATTTAAACTTGATGACATTTTTATTGTTCAAATACAAGGGCCATCTACATCTTAGAGATAAATAATTTATTTGGCCCATGATGTGTAATTGTCTCTGCCATGGGTTTTCTTATTTTGTCCTATGCATGTGTTTCTTAAGGCAATTTTTTTTTTTGGTCACCCACTATAGCATCGCCTAGCAATTTAGTTCTTCATTTTGGTTCTTTACTTTGGGCATCTCCACTGCTTGCTCTTGTCTTTCCACTCCATCTCCCATTTGTGTGGGTAATAAATTGGTGTTGCCCTTCAAATCTTTGGCTTTTCCCCAGAGAACAACATAGAGCCCAACAATTATCACAATCATTCCTACAGCACTGCACAAGACAAAATATGTAGGGTTACTCAACCTCTAAGTTGGAAATGGGCAACAAAACTCTTTCAAACGGTTTCAGAAGGGGGAAATTTTATGTCAACTCACATATAATTTATATGTGTTTTGAAGCCCATAGCAATACGATCTTAGTTCGATGGATAGGAGTGGATTGAGAAATATGGCTAGGAGTTGGTTGAGAACAAGGGCACATGCTAGCGTAGCTGTATTCTTTAAATTGTTCACTCTTGGCCTTCCATTTAATATCAAATGACCAGATGCCTTTCAACACATAAATTTATGTCTGCATCGACACACATCCTAAAGATTCATAGGTGAATGATGAGAAGACTTGGTATTCTACTATTACCAAAAAAAAATACAAAAGAAAGAAATTGAAAACATGATAAATTGCTCATTGTAATGATTACCTCCCAACATGGAGATCAACATGGAGAAAGATTGGCTCCAAAATTGCAGTTATAACTGAGCTTAAAGGGTAGAAAGCAGCTGCAAAGATGGGGCCTCTCTTGTTGATACACCAGCTTTGAATAAAAAAACCTATAGCCGAGCAAAAAACACCCTGTAGTCTTGAACTGTCAGTAACTAAGATTCATACTAAATTAGGATTAGAGAAAGAAAATCAAATGACTACACTTTCAAAGATGACAAAAACCATCCTTGAAGTGAAAAAATAAATTAAACATGGGATTGAATATTCTATGACCTTTATCTTTGGTGATAGTCAATGGTGTCAATGTTTGGGAATATTTCTCTTGAACTTTGTGTGGAAATGATAGTTTTATTTTGTCATTTCTCCAAATAAAGTTTGTGACGAATACTCTCGAACCTTAAACACAGTCAGTGACATACCCTTAGTTGCCCAATTTAGCCTATAACAGCTAGCGCTGATTTTGATCTGCTTCTAAAAATATAAAACTAAAAATGGAAATAAAATTTGGAAATGACCAAAGCATCATTTTCTGCTTTCTAAAGTTATGGAAAGTCAGAATTAGATCCCCACTTTGACTGTGTTTTCAGCGTGTTGGAAAACTTGGGCCTTAAATAGGTCGAGTCCAAATGGATTCGTTATACGTTCACTAAATGAAGTCTAATAAGAAGATGACTAAACATGAAAATGAAGTACAAAAGGCAAAAAAATTGGAAATGACCAAATCACAATGCAATTTAAAGTCATGGAAGGTCACAATTATGACCCCCACTTTGATTAGAGTTTTAGTACGTAGGCATCCATAACATAAGCAACATGGAATTTAACCAAAAGAGCTAGCACCAAGAATGGGAGAAACAAGGGAAGGCAAAAGGGAAGAAGACTAAATGAATATAAATGTGATTAATCCAAATATCAAATTTTTACGCTGTAGATATATGTTAGAAGTCTGTAATTCCAAGCTAGTCTCCAAGCTGTTGTAGATCTTTCGAAGCAAACAGCAACCACACCGCACTGAACCGTAGCCATGAGCAACATGAGTGCAGTCAATAAGAGTTGAGCAGGGTAATTCTTGAAAACCCAAGCCTATAAAAAGTATAGAATGAGAGAAATTGAATGAGAAGAGAAAATATGGAGGAAGATTTGCATTACTAAAAGCTTTAAATAAAAGTGTGGTGTAGTGTTTAAAGACTTGGGGAGTCTGAATCAGACTCCCATGAGTTACTCCAAACGGGCACCGGACCAGTCAAAAAGTATAATTTTGCCATGGCCGACTTGAGACTCATCAGAGTCACTAAGCCCTAGCATTTCCTGGTTCATTGTTTATAAATACTGACCAAAATAGGCAGAAACACTTATTATGAGTATTGGGTACCTGGTAACTTATCCATGCAGAATAAGCAATATCACTTATTATGAGCAAAATTAGGCCCAAGATCAAGTTTCCACTTGTAACAACCAGTGATTTTGCACCCAAAATATCAGAAAGAGATTTTGATGTCCTAAGGTGATGTAAGAATTCAAAGGTCGGACCCTTGACGACTGTCATGATCATAGCACCTCCTACGCATAAAATGGTGCCAATGACCTTCACCTGGCCCCTTGGGCTCTTGATATTCATGTTCTCCAATCTGAAAAGCAAAGTAGAAATGGAAACTGTTGAGTCATTGATTGAAAATTAGCGAACCGACTTGAAATTGCCTTAGTCAGCTAAGGCGGGTTCTAGTTCTAGATGATCCTGAACTGGGGAATAGTTAGACTTGTACTTAGAACTAATCCTGTGTCCCTGCAAAAAAAAATTTAATTTTTCTTTATTTCACCAATTAGGCCAGCTCACCCAGATTTGATAAGCCAATTCAGGAACTGGAATGCCAATCGGCACCTAATTATTGTTTATTATGCAATGATAAAAAAAAAAAACTAATAAGAGATTGTCTACAAATAGACCATTTATCTTTTTGTGTATGGAGGTCACAATCATTCTCACTCATTTGATGTCAAATTGGATGGCTTGGGGTGAGTCACAAATCCAAAAATTTCTTTTGAAACTTTGTGTGTATTCAATGACACTCTTACGAAATGAATGACTTTAACCTCCATGTACAAAAGATAATGGAGAAAGTTTATATAGAGCTGAAGCTCTAAACAATCAAATTTGAGCCTACCTCAAAAATTTCACTAGAAGAGGTTGTTTTCGTGCTCAAACATCTTCAAATTGATCATCTCGACATCAAAATGCATAGACATGAAAAAAAAATAGATTTCAAGTTTTGAAAATAGGGTATTTTGTAATGTGCATATTTTGACCATCAATTTTCATAGATCTATCGATTGACACTATTTTCGAAGCTCTAAAATTTATAGATAAAGATGAATATATATTTTAAGGCTATCACAAAGATTTTCAATAGTGAAACCACATTTCTCAACGCTATTTGAAGGTAGGCTCCAATTGATGGTTTAGAGCCTAGGCTCTATACCAACCGCACCCAAATATAAATAGTCTCTTTGTAGCCAATACCAACCAATAAAGGGAACGAAAGATAACCTCAGGACACAGGCCATGACAAAGGCTATTGCAGGGATGAGGTTTGATATGGTCGCAGCATAAGTTGAAGTGGTGTTATCGAAGCCCCAAAAGTAGAGAACCTGTTCTAGTGTGATCCTGCAAGTTCACCAAATATGACCATGACGTAATGTTCATTACATAAGTGTGATGAAATAAATCTTCGCGCAACTGCAGGAAACGGATCCCTACCCCAAGAGCGCCATCATGAAAATATGAAACAAAATCTTGAAGTCAAGGGGAGGCATTCTTTTCCTGTAAAATTCCATTAAATTTACCGTGCATTAGAAGGAACAAAATAAAAAGGCAACCTTGAAGAGTTTAGAGACAGAGAACGTGGATTTGGCATCTATGTGAAAAGCAAGAGAGTGAGTTTTGATGAATACATGAGTTTGGAAGCTCTCTACAGAGAAATAGAGAGAGAGTGTGAGAGAAAGAGAGAGAGTGTTGAGGATTGATATCTTCTATTATGAAGAAATAGGTCTCTCAACGCAGAATCAAAGCCACAAAAGATACCACTTTTGAAGAAATTTTTGTATCCGTATATGTGGCACTTCGATAATTTATACTATCTGCCTCATACTCTATATACAAACAGAGATTTCTTTATAATACAGTAACCTGTTGAGAGAGAGATGGAGTTGTTACCTGTCGAAGAAAAAAGCAATAGGAGCAATGGCGAGAGTGGCCGAAGCCTGCCTGTAAGTTACAAAAACGTAGTGATTCATGCCATGCTCAAAGGCAGCCTTGATGAGGACATACATAACCCCAAGAGACGAGGTATAAACCAGTTGAGAAAGAACAGGGCCATATCCTCCCACTCCCATCTCTTTCTCTCTCTAAACACACACTCTCTCTCTAAATATCCCTCTTTCTCTCTCTTCGAATGCTCAGGTCAGTCGCAAGCCCGCAATAAATAAACTGTCGACGGAGATTGTCATGGATGCCAGGGCCTCTCTCTCATGCCTATTGCGTCGAAGTTCAGCGGTCTTTGCCTTCTGCAATACGATTTTAGGCGTCAAATTTACACGAGAGCATGAAATCAGTATATTTACCAGGTATAAAATAATTGTCTCAGAATGGAAATAAGCTTTAGGAAAAATTAAGTATCTATCTGTTATTTATTTTCAGTGTTATTATGAAAAGCAGCCGTACATAACGAGGCCATTTAATTACGCTACAATGCGGTCAAAATTACTTACAACCATCTTATTTGAAATTTTATAATTTAAGTGCATCATAAATGCTCTCGTGGAATTTTTTTCTTTATGAAAAGATTGTAAAGTTTATGTTATTGTTATTATATCTATAGTGGTTTTTCTCCTTTATATTATTTTTTTTATAAAAAATCATGGAATTGGCCTTTTCGGTTTTTTAATTACCAAAATATTCAAAATTATCAGTTTTTGAAAAACCAAGTTAATTATATTTTTGCTATTTCAATAATAAAAAATATGATTTTTGAAAATCTGAATTCAAAGTTTTAAGTTATTTAATTCCATGAAAAGGAAAGGTATTCATTTAGTCCTTTTTTCTCGTTATAACAGGAAAGCAAACAACCCCTTCAGCTTTTTCAAATTTCTACCTTTTTTCTTGTGCTCTAGCTTTATATTCGAAGTACACCATTGAGAAGTTTTCTTATGCCCTAGCTTTATATTCGAAGTAGCTTTATATTCGAAGTACACCGTTGGGAAGAGGAGATGAGCATCAAATAAGGAAAGACCATTTGAGTTTGGGACGAGATCATGAAAGAAAGATCAATGGGATTTTGTTGAGGATTATATATTTTTATTTTTTATTTTTTTACTCTTTTTTTTTTCTTTTTTTTTTCTTTTGGCAAAGATCACAACAAATAGTCTTCTTACAATAATTTTTGCTTCACAGCAAATAAAACTAACAAATGTGATGCCATTAAATTAATTTCTTTAAACAAAAAAAATATCCACAATTCTTATGATTCGGAATATAAAAATAATATAATTAAATATGGTAAGCAACAAAAAAAGAGTGTCCAAAATTACCTCAATCGGGCATATTACACCCCACATCGAGTCACCATCATCCGATGGCGTGGGATTAATGATCAACCTTCTATCTCAACCGGAAAAACAAGTTTAGGACAAGTCATACTAATGGAACATGAACCCATTTGATCACAAGCTCAAACCCTAAGTGAATTCATTTAGCAACTTAGTTTAAGAGAGATGGATTCTCTTTTGGCTACCTATAAATCCATTGTTGAGAGATGGGAGAGAGAATAACTCTATAGCGTAAACCCTTAGCCCCTTTTTACAATGTCGAAGAGAGAGATCAAACATGAGAGAGAAAATTTCTTAAAAGTGAGATAGAAAGATAAAATATAAAGATTTTGGGTAGAAACAATCCATTTTTTTATAGGCTTGAATAAGATTAGAGTTTTTTAAGGTTTTTTTTTTGTTTGCTTGAATATGAACCATCGATTTTGGGTAATTTGTGGGGTGAGAGATTTGAGCCCTCCATTCCATAGATGGGCTATCAACATTATGAAATGTGCATTAACCCTTATCCTCCTTTCCTAAAACATTTTCCCATCAATCGAAATTAAATAAAATTAATTCAAATGAAAATATGGTACATACCATAAAATAGCATTCGGCTTCTTATGCTTTCCAAAAATCTATTCAAAACTTCCTCAAATCAATTCTTTTTCAAAACACATAATACTTTGACTACAAGTCAAGGTCTCTACTTCATAAAAGGAAAGCTCCCTAAATGGGTGGGGCGTGCCACCGTGAGAGGGTCTCATGGGCCCCACCATCGAGGCCATGGTGGGTCCATGTGCATAATGGGCCCCTATGTAATTTTAAATATTTTCAAATTTAATAAAAGAATTTTTAGAATTTATTTGAATATTTAAATCAATGTAAAATCAATATATTTTTTTTTATAATGTAAAATCAATATCTTTGTTTTTATAAATCCAAAATTGATAAATAAAATATCTAAAGATTTATAAAAATTCATATAATACTAAAATAATATATGCTATAAAAAAAACATAATTAAATTCATTAGATGAAGAAATGATCTATATGGTCTAAGAATTAAATCAACAATCATGGAGCACTCCACCTTCAACTGTAAACTACATACCACACTTGCTTTATCAAACCGACCTAATGTTTCTCATGACCCACACTCCAAACAAAAGCTTATTAGTGGGTCATCAAAGTCTAGCTGATGAGCCAAGAGGTCGTAATCTTAGTCTGTAGATTTCAAGTTCTCCCTTAGAGACGTGTTAATGTCACCTAGACCTGATGCGACCACAGTTCCTATTGCACAGAGGGGTTTCTCTCGCACATGCATAAGCTTCACCCTAAAAGGTGATTCGCTTTCTCGAAACAGTTTATCATTGTGCAAGCCATGTAATGATACATGGATGATGATTTGGCCCCGTCTCTGAAGCCACTATCACACATAAGGGTCACACAGTCCCTCGGCTTACTCATCCGGGCATACTCCGACCTCATAAAGGGATGACCCATTAAAATCCTTATTGATTAATTTTCTATTCACATGTAACATAGGTTTTTCCCAATCAACTGGCCTAGATCATCAAGGACAGTTCAGTATCAACAAGCATCGTTTGCTTAATATGGTCCACGAGGGACCACACTCCCACAGAGTTCATGTTCACTATATCATGTATTTTACAAGCACTCATAAGGCCTTTGACGACCACACTCAACCAACACATATATCATTCTTTTTGCCTAAATTATGCCATTTTCTATGCCAAACCACCTAAGTGTCGGATCCCACGGACCACGATTTACAGAACGAGATGATCGGTGGCTAATTCGAGTGTAACTTTTCGAAAGATATAAATTTGGTTTCTCTTAAATAATTGAAAACTTAGGATCCGGTTGTTAAAGATCTGAAAATTTAATATTTTTCGTTATTAAAATACCAAAAATATAATTAATTCAGTTATTCAAAAATAAATAATTTTAATTATTTTGATTATTGAAAAATGGAACAAAGCAATTCTGTTATTTTGTAAAAAAAAAATATTGTGAAGAGTAAAAAACTGAGTTGTAATAATCCTAAAATTTCAAAAAAAAAAATAATTGTGAAGAGTAAAAAACTGAGTTGTAATAATCCTAAAATTTAC
>NW_006497396.1:1169106-1200778 GCF_000471905.2 Amborella trichopoda
GCATTTTGATTTATAGCATTGTCTATGAAATGTTTATTTGCGAATTGACATCCTAATAATTATGATAATTCCGTATTCTTGGATTTCTATAAGAGTTTTTCTATACATACTAGATTGGCAATTATGCTATAATGTCTTTACGAACTGCTACCTTTCTAAATTTGAGCCAAAAATATTTGACTGGGTATTTTTTAAATATTATTGAAAATGACTGTTATTAATGGTTTCAATGAAATTCATATTAATAATTGCAGTGATATGTTGAGTACATGATATTGCTGCTTTTGAATGTTTAAAGAGATTTAGAAATACTTTAAGTATGCAAGTGGACTCATCTGGTTCCCCGGTGAGGTATAAGTGGTCCTA
This sequence comes from Amborella trichopoda, assembly GCF_000471905.2. Next base: position 1,169,473 of record NW_006497396.1, read on the forward strand.
TCCGGTCGCAGGTAGGGATTAAGTGGACTCATCCGGTACACTGGTGAGGTATAAGTGGACCTGCAGGGATTAAGTAGAACTATTTGGGACGTCGATAGGGATTAAGTTGACCCATCAGGACGCTGATGGGGTATATAGGTGACCTACTTAAGCCGCCAGTAGGGTATTTTGTAAAATCCTTTGAATTACGCATTGCCGTTAAAATGTTATACGCATTTCAATTATTCGAATTATACTTAATTATGTATTTTTGAAAGTGAAACTGTTGATGCATTTCTGTTAATAGATCTCCTTTTTGAAAATATTTATATCATTCAACCATGATTATTCTTAGGATTATGATAGAAGGTGAAGCACAACATTGGTGGCGAATGGCAAAAGGAGTATTGGTCAAAGAAAATAAACCCTTGACTTGAGAAGGATTTTTAGAGGCATTTAATGAAAAGTATTTCCCAGATTTTATTCAAGACCAAAAAGAAACAAAATTTCTGGAATTAATTCAAGGAAACCGGACAGTAGCACAGTACGAGGCCAAGTTTACTGAATTGGCCAGGTTTGCACCACATATGATTAACAATGAGGCAAGAAAGATGAAAAAAATTGAAAGGGATCTCAGACCAGCTATTAGAAGCAGAATATCAATCTTAAAATTGAGAACTTATGCTGAAATAATGGATCGAGCCCAAATTGTCGAAAAATATTGCGAAGATTATCAAAAGATGAAAAATCAGAAAAGTCAGATTAGACCCACACCATCTAATCGACAACAGTTTGAAAGGGCAAACAAGAAGCCAAGACCCTTGCCACTTCAAAGCCCAATAGAACCATGTAAAAAATGTGGGAAAAAGCATGGATCGAGCCCTTGTTATTGGAATACTGGAGCCTGTTTTAAATGTGGAAAATTGGGGCACCATATCAGAGAATGTCCCAGCCTACAAATGCAACAGCTTCCAAAGCATGGAGAGATAACTCAAAAGCCTCAAATGAAAGGAAGAGTATTTGTGATCACCCAGCAAGACGCTCAGGCCTCAAAATCAGTGATCCAAGGTACTCTTATTATCTTTCAAAAAGTAACTCATATTTAATTGATCTTGGATCTACTCATTCATTTGTGTCACCACACTTTGCATGCCACTTAAAGGTAGAACCAGAACAATTAGAATACATTCTAGAGTTAGCCACACTAATGGGAAATTCAATTGACACCAATATAGTGTACAAATCCTGTATAATAAAGATAGAAAAAAAGGAACGGTTGGTTGATTTAATACTGCTAGAAAATCAAGATTTTGATGTAATCTTAGGCATGGATTGGCTTTCTGCATACCAGGATTGATTGTTACAAGAAAATGGTTACCTTTAGTATTCTGAATCTACCAGCATTTTACTTCAATGGTATCAAAGAAGACTTCCCATCATATTTAATCCCCTGTATTCGAGCTAATCGCCTCCTTCGAAAAGGGTGTCAAGGCTTTATTGCTTATATCAAAGAAGATAGGAAGGAAGAAATAAATTTGGATACCACTCCGGTTATCCGAGAATTTCCCGATGTTTTCCCTGAAGAATTGCCAGGATTACCGCCTGACAGGAAAATTGAATTCTCTATTGAATTATTGCCAGGGGTAGCCCCAATTTCTAAGGCAGCTTACAGAATGGCACCTGCAGAACTTAAGGAACTTAAACAACAATTGGAAGAATTATTAGATAAAGGTTTTATCAGGCCCAGTGTGTCACCTTGGGGTGCTCCGGTATTGTTTGTTAAAAAGAAAGATGGGACCATGAGATTGTGTATCGATTATAGACAGTTGAACCAAGTGACAGTGAAAAATAAGTATCCATTACCTAGAATTGATAATTTATTTGATCAATTACAAGGATCACAAGTGTTTTCAAAAATTGATCCTAGATCTGGATACCATCAGCTTAAGATTAAAAGTGAAGATGTTCCCAATACAGCTTTCAAGACAAGGTATGGCCATAATGAATTTTTAGTCATGCCTTTTGGATTAACCAATGCACCGACTGCATTTATGGATTTGATGAATCGGGTCTTTAAGCCTTTTTTGGATAATTTATTGTGGTATTCATCGATGATATTTTAATTTATTCCAAGAATCAGAAAGAACTTGAGCAGCATGTAAGAATGGTATTGCAAATATTAAGAGAAAAGAAATTGTATTTCAAACTTAATAAATGTGAAATTTGGCTTGAACAAATGACATTTTTAAGATATGTCATATCAAAGGAAGGTCTATCAGTTGATCCTTCAAAGGTTAAAGTCATCGTTAATTGGAAACAACCAAGTAATGTGACTGAAGTTCGAAGCTTTTTGGGATTGGCAAGATATTACAGAAAATTTGTAAAAGGATTTTCTCGAATCGCAACCCCATTGACTCGATTGACACAGAAAAATGTTAAATTTCAGTGGACAGGTGAATATGAAGAGAGTTTTCAAGAACTAAAAGTTCGATTAACTTCAGCACCTATTTTAACTATTCCTGAGGGGAGTGGGGGATTTCTGATTTATAGTAATGCTTCACATAAAGGCTTGGGTTGTGTATTAATGCAATATGATAAAGTAGTGGCATATGCATCCAGATAGTTGAAATAATATGAGAAAAAATATCCAATTCATGACTTAGAGTTGGCTGCAATAGTATTTGCTTTGAAAATGTGGAGGCATTATCTATATGGTGAGCAATTCGAAATATACACGGATCATGAGAGCTTGAAATACCTCTTCTCTCAGAAGGATTTAAATATACAGCAGTTAAGATGGATGGAATTCTTAAAAGATTATGATTGACAATCCATTATCATTCAGGAAAAGCTACAATTGTGGCCGACACTCTTAGTAGAAAATCTACGGGAGTCTTAGATCATCTAATGATCCAAGAAATGAGATTGTTAGAGGAAATAATGGATTGGCATTCGGATCCGTCCATTAATGGTGTGGTACGTATGATTGCCAACATTATGGCAGAACCCCAATTAATCCAACAGATTCGATAGGCACAAAGGAAAGACCCTCAGCTTATAACAATTGTAGAAGAGGTGAAGCTGGGAAAGAGAGACAAATTCTCTATATGGAGTGAGGATTTGCTAAGATTCAAAGGTCGGATTTGTGTCCCGAATGATGAGAGTGTGAAGAAAGCTATCTTGGAAGAAGCACATCACTCTCGTTATACGATACATCCCGGAAGTATTAAAATGTATCAGGACCTGAAGAAAACCTTTTAGTGGAATAATATGAAAAAAGAGATAGCATTATTTGTGTCTAAGTGCCTAACATGCCAGCACGTAACAACTGAGCATCAAAGGCCCGTTGGGTTGTTGTAGCTTTTACCCATGCCAGAGTGGAAGTAGGAGCACATCTTTATGGATTTTGTCTCTAGCTTGCCAAGAACAAATTCAAGACCTGATAGCATTTACGTCATTGTGGACCAGTTGACCAAAGCTGCCCACTTTCTGTCAATTCGCACGACTTACACTTTGGACTGGCCCAATTGTATATTAAGGAAATAGTGCGGTTGTATGGAGTTCCCGTCAGTATTGTATCAGACAAGGATAATCAGTTTACCTCTAAATTTTGGGCTAGGCTACAGTCAGCCATGGGGACGAGACTCATCTTTAACACTGCCTTTCACCCCCAAACTGATGGACAATCAGAGAGGACCATCCAAACCTTGGAAGATATGCTGAGGGCCTGTGTCATTGACTTTACAGGAAGCGGGGATGGCCATTTATCCCTGATTGAGTTTGCTTATAATAATAGCTTCCAAGCCAGTATTCAGTTGGCACCATATGAAGCCTTGTATGGAAGGAAATGCAGGTCACCCATCTGTTGGGACGAGGTTGGTGAAAGAAAGCTTTTGGGGTCAGAAATTGTCCAGGTAACCACATATAAGATATGATTAATTCGAGAAAGGCTCAGGACAGCTCAGAGTCAGCAAAAGAGTTATGCCGATAACCGACGGAGAGATCTTGAATTTGAGGAAGGTGATCGAGTTTTCCTAAAGATCTCACCAATAAAAGGCATTATGAGATTCTGTAAGAAAAGAAAGTTGAGCCCACGTTACATCGGACCATTTGAAATCCTGGAAAGAATCGAAGGTGTCGCTTATAGACTTGCCTTACCACCTGAATTGGCAAACGTCCCTAATGTCTTCCATGTATCATCACTACGAAAATATCAGCCCGACCCATCCCATATCTTGAAATATGAACCTTTACCGATCAGGAAGGACCAATCCTTCATTGAGCAACCAATTTTGATACTGGATAGGAGGGTACAAGTATTGCACAACAAGGAGATTCCTTTGGTCCGTATATTATGGCAGTACCATTCAAAAGATAAATCAACTTGAGAACGAGAAGACGAAATTAGAGAAAAACATCCTTATCTTTTTCAGTAATCAGGTACACAAATTTAGAGGACTGAATTTCTTTAAAAGGGGGAAGAATGTAATAATCCTAAAATTTCAAAAAAAAAAAAACTTTTAATAAGTGATGGTCTATATGAGCATGATGGTCCTTAGGGACCATCACTACTTTCAAAAGCTTTTACCTTCATTTGGTTTAAGCTTTGTTGCATTGTCACGTCCTTTAGTGGACGTGGTTTCATGTGTTAAAGGCGGACATTTACGCTATGCCTCATACATGAGGTGGAGGCATTTTAAAAGATTTAAATAGGGTGAAGGGTAAGGCGTCGCCTTACAGAACTCCACTCCTGCTCTCCCTCTTACAAACACAGTGAGCTCCTCTCTCTAGCCGAATTTTTATCGGAAGCTCTCTCTCAAATACTTTAGGTAAGTGACTTCATTATCTTGAAAAATAATCCATTCTTTTTAAATATGAAATGAAATAATTACTTCTACTTAGTATCATGAATTTTAGGCGCGATAAATTTTAAACGCAAGCGATCTCATTATTTTGAAAAAATAAACTTTTAGTAAAATTGTGAAATTTTATTTATTGTTAGGAATTTTAAATATTGTAAATCATTAGAAAAAAAAAAAATGTTCTCCCTTATATTGCTTATATACGTATGAGTTCTAAGGATAACAGGAAAGCACTCTTTGATGTTTCTCTTGGAGTAGTCCTTCTCCGACCATCCCTTTTTAAGAGCCTAGTAATGAGGTCTTCCTTCGCTTATATAATTTTTACTTCTGCCATGTAGTCGGCAATTTCAAGGGGCTTGACCATCCGACAAGGGTTAGTTCCTCCAAAGAAAATAAAAAGGCGAGAGCAGAAACTGTACAAAGTAAAGCTTAGGGACTCTAAACCTTGAATCTCTTAGACCATTTTGAAGGTCAAGACCTATATATGGTTCTGATGAATCAAATCTGATGAGCAACTGTAAGTGATCTCATTGTCTCGAAAAATAATATTTTTAATAAAATTGTGATATTTTATCTATGTCAGAAATTTTAAATGTTGTAAATTCTTAGAAATAAATTTATTTTTCTTGTCTATTGTTAGAGAATTTTAGATACTATAAAATTATTAGAAATAAATGTGATATTTCTGCTTTTAGTAAAATTGTGAGATTTCTTTCTACTGTTTTTGAATATTTAGACATTGTAAAATTCATGTGCAAATGACTGCCTTATTATTTGAAAACTGATATTTTTGCATTTGATTATAGCATTGTCTATGAAATGTTTATTTGAGAATTGACATCCGAATAAATTATGATAATTCCGTATTCTTGGATTTCTATAAGAGTTTTTCTATACATACTAGATTGGCAATTATGCTATAATGTCTTTACGAACTGCTACCTTTCTAAATTTGAGCCTTTCTAAATTTGAGCCAAAAATATTTAACTGGGCATTTTTTAAATATTATTGAAAGTGACTGTTATTAATGGTTTCAATGAAATTCATATTAATAATTGCAGTGATATGTTGAGTACATGATATTGCTGCTTTTGAATGTTTAAAGAGATTTAAAAGTACTTATTTTTTTCAATTTTTTAGATGTTGCGGCTAGTCTGGCACTTGAGTATTGGAGACTCTTGCACTTTAAAGAGCCGGAGTTGCCTGGCTTCTAAAGGACCCAGTTTTGGTGGGTCAGAGCCTGCAATATATCTATCTATTATGGAAGCTCAATGGTAGATGTGTTGTAAAACTCTATGATGCAACACCTTGTTGATAAATTGCACATGGAAACACAGTCATATGTTGTGGTATCGTAAGTACTTTATTCTTGAAGTTATTTTGTATTTTTTCTTTTACTTTATTCTTGAAGTTATTTTGTATTTTTTCTTTTTGGTGAAAAGCAATTATCTTGGTCAATTTGATGATCTTTAAATAAAAAAAACTCTTTCCAACGCCTATACGAGAAAGTGTACAATAATTTCGCCTTTCAAGTTCGAGACCCTTTGAATGTCCATGATGGCACTACGCAACGGCTCTAATATAGCTGTTCCAGACCACAACGGCTCTAATATAGCTGGCACAGTGCCACATCCCCACTATCTGCAAAAAATAAACAGCCGCAAACCTATAGGAAAAATCACAAAAGCTATCAGATTTCACATATGATGGTTATAAGTAATTGTGGCCTATTATATGCAAGGGTGCTAACATACGAATGCATTCGTAACTATAGAGGCAAGGTGCACCTTCAAAGTTTATCATGATATATAATTTTGATATAAAATGTTCTTAGGATTATCTCAAAATCTATTTTTATATCTAATTATAAAATTTTAAATTTCAAAAATGGTTAAAATCAAGTAGATCTATAAACATATGAAAATCTTGAAAATGAACGGCGTAGCTAATATGTTGTAAAATGCACTCTTTCTAATGCTTAAAATCTTTTTATTTTTCATGGTCATACATCTCAATGTCAAGATGATCGGTTTTTCAACATTAAAACAACATTTTCTGATGGATGTTTTAGATGCATATGTAGTTCTACATTATAAGGTTGCATCCTCATATAAACTTTTTCACTAATAATAACATGGACTTCTATTCATGTTAAATATTCAAAAAGGGATTCTTTTCATGTTGAATAATTTGAGAAAAACCCTGCTCATCTCGATAAGAGTTGAAATTCATTTTTCAGATTTTTTATCTATTTTTGGAAATTTCAAAACAACTATGGGTCCAGGCTTGTTGGCTAGGTGAGCTATGGACCCCTAGCCTATGGCTGGGCCAATGATCCCTACCTCCAAAAAAAAACCCTATTTAGGAATAATTTTTGGAACTCGAATTTTGGTGATGCAAAATCTTCATCTTAGTGACAAATCTCAGAGAAAAGAAAAAATGCACGCTTCGGGCCTAAAAAATAACATACGATGATAGGAGCATCCAATTTTAGGACAGTCCAATCGAACTGTTGAGGAACTCAAAATTCATTTTCTTTTAATAATCATCTCAACTTGTGATTCTAGGCAAACCTCTAATTTTTGGACTGAGAAAACTCTCCTAAGTAGCTCTTTTGCTTAAGGGAGTAAATGTAATAATGTGCTCCCATGGGTGCACACTATAGTCACTAAAAACAACCACAATTACACAATTTGTTCCTTTTTGGAAAGCAGTGTACATTGTGCAAACAATCAAAACTAGAGAGGATTAAAAAGAGGAGAGAAGGGTCTCAGCGCTCCCTTTAAAGAAAAGAATACCAATAATCCAATCCTCCTCTACACTAAAAAGACTTTATCCTTCTACTCACTCCAATCTCATCCCTAAGCAAATGCAAATTCCGCATAAAACAGGTAGGCCCTTCAATCCCATCTCCTATTGGTAATAGAGTGATGAATAAGAAGAAGTTCCACTCTACCTCCCTGCACATCACACTCTACATCTCCAACAGTGCATAAAAATTTGTCAGAACCTGATAAGAAATTGCCAATCTAGATTGGGAATAGTCTATGACCACATAAGTTCCTGATTGGAATCGGTGATTCATTAAAGTTTACTATATAATATGTATTCTTTACATCAAATAACTTGAATGACTGCTGCGGCTAGAACTGCCAGTCGTTGAACTCAGAGGGAGGTTTGAACCATCTCTAGCGCTCTTTTTGGTTTTCGAATGTTAAAAATATTTTTTTATTTCAACATATACACCGACAGCAATGGGATCGAACACTCGAACACTAGACCTTTTCCGTTTGATAAAGGGCACAAAGTGCTCCTAAGTAAGCCAATTATGCTAGGTGATATAAATTCCAGACATTATACGATATCTAATGTTATATTTTTTTATTTTTTTCTGTTAATATTCTCCGGATCGTTGATCCATACCAATCTGGGTAGGCGATCCCACAAGGATCAGCTGGTGGACGATCCATCCCATCTATCTCTTTTATTAGACATTTTTTGTAGAATGAAAGAAGCCGCATTTGGATGATCTTTCTTCATCAAACATTGATCTCCACATAAGATGATTTCAACATTAAAGAAAGAAACAAGAAACTATTCATAACTACAAAGAAAAAATGATCATGGGAAAATAAATGAAGAACCTTCTTTCCCCCACCACCTGATTGCTGCTTCTCCACTTGACAGGTATATACTTTATGGCGGTTACATTTTCCTCCCAAGAACTACGCCTCTGCTCTCTCTAAATAAGAACTCCACTCTCCACAGAGGCTTGGATGATGGCATCATCAACCCAACACAACGGATTATCCCTTAGACCTGCATAAATTTAAATATTGAAAACAGACACTACAGAGAGAGAGAGAGAGAGAGAGAGAGCAAATCAACACCAAATGGGGAATCAATGACAAGTTGATATCAGGATGTACTTTTCTATTGTATTTTTTGATGTATTAATATTACAACAGGAACTATCAAAAGAGTATACCAATTAAAAGAATTTTCATACCAATTAAATGTTAAAATGTTGCAGCTTTATTAGGACCAATCATAAGAATTTACATTGCCCAAGGCTCAAGAGGCATTGCTCAGTAACCTTCACTCACTCCAAACTTCAATCATGGTAAAGTCGACATGAAGAGCACATACTGCTTGGCAAGATCTTCCAACCCACCGTGCATCATTGATAATCTGTTGAAATGGACAACAAAGAGCATAAAGTCAAACAAACATAATGTATAATTCAACAGTTTTTTTCATTAGGTAAGTCCCATAAGAAATTTTAATCATGCAGACAGGTTCCAGTTCCAGTCAGAGTCTCCTTTCCCTAAGAGATTTGATTGCTTTCAATGGTTAAGAACGGACACAGGGATTATTGAAAATTCCAGATTAGAGAAATCCTAAGAAGGTACACTCAGGCCAATCATTTGAACCCCGAGTCTGATCAAGTACAAATCATACAAGCTTGAAATCAGGCAGAATATTTGTTAGTTTTGGGGAGCAATCTGAAGGTTTCTACTAAGTTTTTGCAGAAAGGTTCCCATATATTTCATAATCCATAAAGCATTGAATCTGTTTTTATATGAAACTATAAAGCAGGGTTGAGAGCATTCTCAACCTTTTAAAGTTGTCTCAACACAACCCAAGGAAATTCAATCTAGATTTAGCTTAATGAAGAGTCATTTGAAGTTTTGAACACTAAAAACAACAACAATGATGAACATAATAACAAATCAGTGACAAGCTATGTTAAATGGACACAGGTACATGTATCAGATTCAAACATAGGTATGGTCGGACTTCTGATACCATGAAAAAGAGGATTTGAGGACATGGGTGCATTATGACGAGACAAACCAAATCCAACAATGTGTTACCAATATACCATGTCATGACAAGTAACAAGAGAACAATCAATTAGACCTTGGTTAGCTGAATCCATAGTTAATATGCATCTAAAACAAAAACGAATATATGAAGTCTCTAAATTGATGCAAGGGAAATCATCAAAAATATCCTTATATTCTTCAAAAATTCAAAAAATACCAGAATTTTTAAAATGATATCCATACCCTAACAGGTCTTTTTTAACCCAATATGTCATTCACGGCTCTAATAGGGCCGTGATGCACTGTCATGGCCCTATTAGGAATATGCCCAAGGCCCCCCACATCCAAAGCATCCAAGGTACCCAATGGGGTGCCTAGGGCATCACGACCCTAATAGGGCTGTGATGGTGCATCATGCTCTAATAGGGCCTTTGGTGCTCAAGGCAAGTGCCACAAGACATTGCTCCGACATCACGGCCCCATTAGGCTGTGAAGGAAATTTCCGTAGACACAAAATTGCTGGGTGTCGATGTAATTTTTTAAAAAATGGTACTTTTTGTATTTTTGAAAAATATAGGGATATTTCTTATAATTTCCCTTGATGAAATTAATTGTTAGTAAACAACGAGAAAAATATAGAGAAATACGTGTCTGACACAAGTACGGCACAAAAACAGAAGAATCCATGTAACATAGATGATAAGAACAACACACAGCAATATTCTTGGGACAGTTTAATTTAGGAAGCTCGAGTTTCTCTTTTAAACATCAGAATTGAAAGGAAGAGAAAATAAAAGGGGAACAGTCCTTGGTATGATGAGACGGATCTAAAAGATAATGCGGACATTACAATCCTTAGTAATTATCAAAAACAAGAAAAGAAAAGACACTACAGTATGCTTGATAGATAAGTGAGATGCTACCTTTGCATCTCTTTGCATTTTTTCCTGATTATTTTCCTTTGTATTTTTCAACAAAAATTTTTCTGCCAATAAAAAAAGAATTTACAGTATCAGGAAACTGAAAGAAAAGCACAAACCTGGATATTCTTTCATGAAATCCATTTGCATGCTTTCTTTTTGGGAGAGCTACCACATGCGAGAAACATCTTTAAAAAAGCTTTGCGTTCAAAGTAGATGCAACATCAAGTGAGCGATTCTTATCTCTTACAGAAACTTCACAAGACAAAAGAAAACAAGAAGTACGATCGTCATTCAGCATTGCAAGCCACGAGAGTGCATAGTCAACAAGCAATTGCAATTTTACAAAAAAACTAGACAAACATCAACATGGACAGATGGCAGGCAAAACACCTTAAAGAAAATGAATAGGACCGTAACAATGAGTACTGGGATTTATTCAATCCAATCTCTTTGTAAGCATTTTATTGTCATGGTGACTAAATGGTAACATAACAAATCTATTGATATTTTTTTCTTTTCCTTTTTGAAAATCATTCATCGGCAAGTAAATGTGGGGTGTGACACAAGAGCTTAACTCCTTTGCCAATCCCATTCACAAGCAAGAATTAATGTACGCTAGGGAATATTTGTGTGCACGGCACATGTTTTTGTGTATGCACATTTTTCTGACCTTAAGACCTCTACAATACTTGTATTTAATGCTAAAGGAGCACGTAAAACACATTTTCTTCGAAGAATACAATTTCATTCCCCTCGCATAATTACAAATGCATTCAAAATAATTTTTCAAATATCAAATTTTGACCCCCCTTTTCAAAATCTCTAGGGAGTGGAGGATTATATGCACCGATGTGCACAATTGCATATGGCAAATATAGCACATAAAGCAAAAAATAGAATCAAAACCAAGGTGCATGAGCTCTAAAAACCAAGAAAACAAGAGCACAAGAATTTGTTTTACCTCTTTGTACAGTCTTTTCTGTTGCATTTTTCATCCGTACAGAATCAACTAATGCTTCACCCACAACTGTATCAAGAACAAGTCCTTTCTCCATCATCTGATCCCATATTTTACAAGCCATTCCCAGCTTTTCATCCCGGAGAAGCCCCCCGATTAGCAAATGATAAGTTACCTCATCAGGTTCACAACCCCCATGCACCATTTCCTCATAAACCTCCACTGCTTCACTCACCATGAAAGCCTTGCAAAGCCCATCTATTAAAGCATTATATGAAATCATATCAGGCCGAACGCCATTCTTGATCATGTTGAAGAACAAGCTCCTGGCCTGTTCAACTCGACCAGATTTACATAGGTGGTCAAACATGGTGGTATAAGTTACAACATCAGGGACGAAGCCCACGTCAAGAATTTGATTGAAAAGCTCCTCTGCTAAGTCAATATGACCTTCTCTAAAGAACCCATTAATCAAAGAGCTATAAGTCACAACATCTGGTGAAATTCCCTTCATACTCATCTCTTCCATCAACTTATAAGCTGTGCCAGCCCTCCTAACCCGACAAAGTGCCCCCACAATAGTGTTATAAGAGACCACATCGAATATCTCTTTGGATTCCATCTTGTCCACCAACAACAAGTAGGCTTTGTCTAACTGGTTTGCATTACAATAGCCCTTCAAAAGTATGTTGTAAGAATACTTGTCGGGATTAATGCCATATCTCTTCATCTTTTCTATCAACTTCTCTGCCTCAAACACCAAATTCTCATTACAACAGTAGTTTAACATTGTATTGTAAGTAACTAAATCTGGGGTGCACCCATTTCGCCTCATAAATGCAACTATTGCCTGGGCTTTATCAATCCTTCCAATGGAACAGAAACCATTTATAAGAGCATTATACACCGGAGTGGTCAAAGCGATTCCTCTAGTTATTACCCTCATCGCAACACCATAAGCCAAATCGACCTTGCTATGCTTGCACAGACCAAAAACCAATGTCCCACAGGCTATCAAATCTGGCTCAAAACCTTTCCTAATCATCTCATTCCAAACCTCCAATGCAGATTGAAACCTTTCTTTCCTACATAAACCATTGATAATGATAGTATATGTAACAGGATTAGGCTTTATTCTTCTTGTCATATCCTCAAGAAGTGTCAAAGCCAAGTCAAGCTTGTTCAACCTGCACAACGAGTTCATGTACTTGTTGTAAGCCCAAATATCAGGAGCATAACCCATCTTATAAATATCTGATAGTAGTTTTTCTATATATTCCAAATCATTTGCATCAGAAAGACCACTTATGAACCTTGAATACGTGAATGTAGTCAATGGATACCCCTTTCTCACCATTCTCTCATAGTATTTCTTTGCCAAATCAAATTGGCAATACTTAATTAGCACTCCTATGAACCTACTATAGTCCCTACTAAAAACTACGCATTTTGATTCAAGCATTTCATCGAAAGTATTAATAGCTAATCCTATGAGTTCTGCCTTGACAAACCCAGATATAAGAAGCCTATAGATCGTCGCGTGCATAACAAACCCGGTCTCACGCATTTTCTCTCTTACAACTGCCACCAATTCAAATCGACGATCCTTTAACAACAACGAAAGGATCGAAGTGTATGTGAAGTAATCATGCTTAAAACCAGGTTGTCTTTCAGCCCAACAAAAAAAGGAGAAACCCAACAAGGAATCAGTCTCGACCTTCAACACTTGATTGGCAATATACGTATTGAGGCTTACATATAGTTCGTTCAATTCTCTCTCTACATCAACTGACCATTTCCCAACCTTAAGGACTTTCTGTATGCGCAAAGCAGCGGGCAAATACAGAGGGTCTTTACTGGTTTGCAATAGTCTTGGTGGCCTTAAAGTAGAGGATGTCTGGTTTCTTTCTCTTCCGATTCCATTAGTATGTGTAACTTGGTTAATGGGGTGGTTCATGAAGCTTAACAATCGACCGTGTGTATAAGAAGAAGAGTGAAGGGGTGCCCATGAGAGGATAGAGAAGGTGGGTACTGTACAGAGAGAAAATTCTTTCATGCATTTTGTCAAACATTGGCTGGGCATGAAACAGTGGTTCATTTACAGTACCATTGCTTACATTTCTAGAGAGAGAATGACAAATCCATGGCTAGAGAGAATGATAAATGCATAGCTTTGTATGAATTATTCAGGGTAAAAATCTTACAGTCGGAGACAAACCCAGAATCTAGCCCAATTTGATTGGGTTTCTCTCTCTAGTTATATAGGGAGCTACCAAGAGGGAAAACGTTGTGTTTCTCTCTCTAGTTCTCGCGCTAGGAAGCGGGCACCTCGATGAACAACAGGTTCAGAATTCCTTTACGCCACCTTCCTACTAAAAAGGGGACATGTTTATGCAAGGTGTCAACCGAAGGGGTGCGGTTTGCACAGAGCCGAGGCTCTAAACGATCAAAGTATATCACACCTTAGACCTTACGTCGAAAAATCGAAAAATGTGGTTTCAATACTGAAAATATCTGTGATAGCTTTAAAATATGGGTGTGGTTTTTATAGAGTTGCAACTTTAAACCGTCGAATTAAGTCGCACCTCTAAATTTTATCATAAAATATAATTTTGGTACAAAAATTTATTAAGGTTATCTTAAAATCTATTCTTATATTTAATTATAAATTTTTAAACTCTAAATATGGTTAAAATCAAGAAGATCTATAAACATATAAAAATCTTGACGATCTAGATAATGTGTTGTAAAATGCACTTTTTTTGGGGCGTAATTTTTTTTTTTCATATTCGTACATATCGTTGTCGAGATGAACGATTAGAGGGTTTTTCAGCATTAAACCAACCTTTTTGGATAGATTTTTTAGGTGCATATGTAATTCTACATTTAAGGTTGTAACCTTATATAAACTTTTTCCTTAAAATATATTTTCATATCTAATTATAAAATTTAAAGCTTAAAAAATAGTATAGGTCGAGTAGATATATGAAAACTTAAAAATCTTGAAACTTGACCAGTCCAAAAATGCGTTACAAGATTCACTATTTCTAAAGCTTGAAATTTAATTTTTTCGAGATGATGTCGAGATGATATATTTGGGCATCAAAACAACCTCTTCTAATAAAATTTTTGAAGTAGGTTCTAATTTAATTGTTTAGAACCTTTTTTCTTATTGGAAATAGTCAAAACTAATAATAAGGTGTAAACTTATACCTTTTTTCTTTTTAATAAGAATGAGCTTAAGGCTGAGTGGTAAGAATACAACACGACACCAACCCCCACTAAACTACCTAAAAAAAGTGTTTTATCAAAAGACACTTCGATATTTGAGAGACCCTTTTCCCCACTGAACTACCTAAAAAATGTTTTTATCACTAGACACTTCAATATTTGAAAAGGGAAACCAAGGCACAACAATAGTATGATGACAAAAGTGAAGAAGAAAAATCATCGCCATGGTGTTAAATTCCCAAAGTCGGGAAGACCATAAATTTGGGGTACAATAGAGAAACAAAATTATGACATGATTTTGGTGGCTTATGGACTTCGTGTAAACTCGAAAGGATTGTGAACTTTCATTCTCACTCGCTTTCATAGTATGATTATCTCAATAATGGCTCTTTCACTCTTATTTTTTTTCACACTCACACTCTCACTCTCACTCTCATGGCCTTCATTTCTATATCATTTATTGTAAGGTCAACATTGGCCGGTGCCCCCAATATTGACAAAGTGGGAGAAAGGTTTGAAAATAGGGGTACACCGCCACCTATAAAAAGGATGTAGTGTGAGCAAGTGGGGAACAGATGCAGACAAGAGGAGTGAGATTGAGAGGGTGTAGGCCTTGGTGTGGATTGTGGTGAGATCAGTGTTTATAAAATCGTACGGGAACGGTTAATCGGACATGGGCTTGAAAGCGGTTTAACCGGTCTAGTCGATAAATTGGTCGATTTAATTGCTCTAACTGGACAAATTTTGAGAGGTCAAAAAATTGTTGAAAAGAAATAAAAACGATACAAAAAAAAATCTACTAAAATACGAAAAGTATATAAAGAATGATTAAAACGAAACACATTAAAATTAAGTTGAAAATTAATGAAAAAAATTGGATTTTAACCTAATTTATATTTTTCAAATGCTATTGTTAAATTTTTCTATAAAAAATGGGAAAATATAAAAGTGAGTATTAATGATAAAACAATTTTTAATATTTATCATAATGTAAAGAATCTTTTAAAATGCATTACAAATCAAATTACTTATTTTTTATAATTTATATATTTTTTTTGAGTTTTTTTTTTTAAATACCGGTTGATCACCTGAACCACCCAAAATTAAAACCGGCCAATGACCGGTTCCGATCAAACCGGGGTGGTTAACGGTTAGATCAGGTGATTTTGCGAATAATGGACGATATGTAGTGAAATTTCGCTACACGTTGCCATGAAGTACAGGGAGATACCTCCAGATAGAAAAAATGGGGCCGCTAGGCTTGTGAGAGAAAGAAAGGCCGATGAGAGGGAGAGAGTCCCATAAGTACATCCTAGAACCAAAGGGATGTTATGTGGAGCTTTCGTATGTGTGCAAGTTGTAAGTGTGGGCTAGGGAGTATGGTGAGTGGGTGTGCGTGAGTTGTAATGGTAAAGAGAAATTGTAGAGAGAGGTGTTTGTGTGTATGAGTGATGATGTATTTTGTATTAGAGAATTCGAAGTAATGGAAGAGTTTTTCTTCCCGTCCAATTTGCTGCATGTATATTTCCAATATTTTTTTAAAAAAATATTTGTTCGACATTTGCTATATGTTATATTTTTATGTTACGATAGCATTTTAGAATCACTATTTTGTAAATAAGCAGCTGTGCTGAAAATTAATACATTATAAAAAATAAAGGGATTATATTCTACGAGATTATTTATTTTTAGTACAAGGAGTTCACAATTATTTTCAACCATAAGATATGAACTCCAATAGATGAACGTGTCACAATATTCAAAAAAATATATTTGAGACTTTGTGCCTAAACAATGATACATCTTCAACTACCCAATTTCAAATATAACTTCTTTGTATCAAAAGTAAATGGTTTCATCGTATAGCTTTAATAACTTTCCATCTGAACCGTGTATTATGTAAGTGATAGCCAACATTTAATTAATGGGTTTCTTAAGTAATGATTAAACCAAAGATTTTCAAATTCCCAGGTTATCAAAAAGGAAAATTATCAGAGGCAGATTTCCTTGATTTTCTCAGCTTCCAACCGCTAGTTTTTTACATTCGCCTTTTTTTTCATATTCCCAATTTTCTAGATATTCTTCATGAAAATAGCTCCCTCAATTTTTATTTTTATTAAAAAAAAAGAAAAAAAAAAAAAAAGAAGAATATGGCCGGTTACAAAATCTCCCATGTGCAATATTTTTTTTTGTGGGACCAAATGTAGGGAGGCCTTATCCTCCTCTAGACAACAATGGTTTACCTACCATACACAGCTTGTATATGTGTGGTATACAACGTAGCTGTCCGTTGTCTATTCCGAACGATGGACGGTGGTGGTACAACGGATAAGGCCATTGCCAATTTCCACCATTCATTCATAACGAACCAAGGTGCATGTTTTGCTTCAATTTTGTTGTTAAAAAAGCAAAATCGAAATAAACATTTGACAAACATTCTTATTTTTTAGAAAAATTGCACAAAAATTTTGCTTTATTTTCAAAATTCAAAATAGTTCCTGTATATTTTATATTTTATATTCAACACCCACATGTAGAATATTTTAACTTTATCCATTTTTTTAAAGTATATTGTATATTTTAATTTTATCTTTAAATTTAATCTAATGTATAAAAATAGATTAAATTAAAATATATTTTATGCTCTAAAAAAGTGGAATGAAATATATGGGATCATTTTAGTAAAACATGATTTTTCTATAAATTTCCCCTTTTTCTTTAGAATATTATTGGGGTTTAAAAAACAAACCTTAGGTTTGCGCCTAAAATTTTCTTTTTGTTAATGTTAACAAACATAGTTTCTTTCAGAAGTGAGGAAAAATCAATGTTTTGAAACTGGTGATTTGGATTGGAACGGGCCGATTTAGATTGAGAATTGGTCGAGCCAATCTTCTTTTTTTTGACAAATAAGAATTGGTCGGGCCGATCTTATCCAAACAAATATTGAGAACTAGCATACTCCCCCATGAATCAATTGGTTTTAGTTAATTATCTAACGGAACTAGTCGAGATTCATAACCAATCTCATTATTTTTTAAAACCTTTTTATTTTTATTTTTATTTTTTATTCACCAATAATCCGGACCGCTCATCCAAACCAACTTTTCAGACATGGGACCCAGGTCACCAGCCCTATTTTAAAACCGTGGGTACAATATAAATAAACTCGCACCCACACCAGCCAAAACGTCTGTGTCAATGACAAAGCCACGTAGAAACTAGTAAGTCACACCACATTTGTCTAGTACTTATCAAGAATAAGACCAATGACCTAATTCCAAATTTAAGACAAAGTCTGAACAAGACAAATAGTCAATTTCTTTTGGACTAGACAGCAATGTTACCTGTCGACCTTTTTGGCCAAACAGCTTTTTTTCATGTGGGTGTGGATTGTATATGGTCTCAACCTTAATGAGTTGATGTGCACCACCAAAAGCCTCAACAAACCATGGAATTTTAATGTCGGAAATTTTAAGGATAATATGAAAAACTAGTTTATATCTAATTATGAAATTTAAAACTCAAAAAATAATACAGATCCATTAGATCTAGAAACACATAAAAATATTGAGAATTGACGGTCTAGATAATGTATTACAAGATGTATCATTTTTTAATATTTTAAAATCTCTTCTTCTTTTTTCATGCATCTATATATCTCTCGTCTTCTTTTTTTTGTCAATGTTTTGTAATTCATTAATAAGGAAGTATTCATACAATAAAAACATTTGAAATTACCAAAGTTTGTAATTCAACACCTTTCTTTGCCAAAGAATCAGCAACCTTGTTACCCTCCCTATACACATATTGAAAAGTCACATTCATGTCCCGCACCAAATCCATGATTTCCATCCACTTCGATCTCAATTTCCATGGCGATCTTGTTATACGGCTGCATCAATTAATAACATTTAAAAAATCCCCCTCAGCAATGCACAGAAATTGAATACAACATTCTTTGAGATTTTCAAACCTTGAAGCACCGCTAACAACTCCACTTCATTGTTAGATTTTTTATATGTGCCTTTTTTCTACATTTCATGGTTGCAACCTTATATAAATTTTTTCTTTTGCTAATGAAAAATTTTATACTCTCTTGCCCATCCATGGTTCCAAGTGAATATTTCACTATGCAATGCCCCATGAAAGAGTATTTGCTTCCTACAGTGGAAGCAAGAACATAGTTATTCCTAGAAAAGATCAAAATGGTGAAAGTGAAACCCATTAACTAGGATAATTAAGAAACCTAGCCAATCTGGCGTAACCCACATCATGCAATAGACCAACATTGAACTCATACAATATACTCGACAAGAACAAACTATCTAATGGTATAATGGAAATAAGCATTCCACAATATTAAAATGTTGAAGAACAACTTGATCATATTAGTGACTATGAATGCCTATGCCTATAAAGCAACATATAGAGATGGATAGGGAATCAGATATGGAAGATTCTATGCTAATTCAACCAGCAATCTTTGATAAGAGTTAAATTTTCCAACCAGGTCAGGGCACAAACAATACATATCTCATGTTGCAAGCTTTTATGCACACACGCATGCATGCACACACAAGAACAAGAGAAAAAGATTGCATATGCCCCTAGGCTAATTCTGTAGAAGTTCAACTCTCCCTCCTTAAAGAAATGATGTTCGGAGTATTTGTTTAACCCCATTTTTCACACACACTTCCTCTTGACTTTGAACATTTGCAATTAAGAAAAATCTAAAAGAAAAAATACCCTAAACAATTGATGAGGAGAGAGAAAAATGGATTGACGCTAACTACCCATTTTGTTATACTGTTAAATGTAAGGTCAGATGTCCTCAAAACCCTTTTATTTCTTGTGAAAGTGTTTATTTGATGTTTTTAAGGCCACCACAAAATTTGGGATCAAACAAATCCCTTTTGGATTTGTTTTTGTGGGGTGTATCTTGCAATACATTATTTGGACCGTCCATTTTCAAGATTTTCAAGTGTTTATAGATCTACTTGATTTGAACCATTTTTGGAGTTTAAGATTTTATAATTAGAGATTAAAATGTATTATCAAGTCATCCTAAAAAAAATTTACACCAAAATTATATTTATGATAAATTTGGAGGTGCGTCTTAATTTGATTGTTTTAGGTTGCAACCTTGTACAAGCGCACCCATTTGCTAATATTGAAGATGGTGCTCTCTTATTTGTGCCGAGAAACTTTTTCACCATGTAAAATAATTGGGATTGTATGCTATTAGACTATTTATCGGTTATATAGATGTTAAATGAATGCTTGGGGTATGCTATGAAGTTCAAAATTTTATTTTTGGGACTTTGAGTTTAGTCAAACAACACGCTCACAACCACCCGATTTGAAATATGAAAGATAAGATAGATTATGATCTCCTTATACTAAGAATAAACAGTTTCTTTGTATACTTTTCCCAAATAATTTGAATAAGAGCAAGCTTTTCTCTTTGGGCATGGGTTTATGTGAGACAGGCTGTAGTCCCACCCGAGAGACCAATCCTGGAGGAGAAAAATAGCGTAATGGCTTGAAAATCTAATTTGCTCCCAATTGTGCCATTTGAAACGTTAAAAATGATGCAGATCTTGTCATATTTATGAAGACTTAAAATAGATGAATTATAAAAAATGTTATAAGATGAATAATTTTTTAGAACTTGAAATCCATCTTTTCTATAAATCTTTATTCAACATAAGAAGAAAGTTGTTCACCATACCTTTATTTTCCTTAAAAAAAAGAAGTAAACGAATAGTGTATGCAATAGTTCAACTAAATAATAATTGTCTTATGAAACGGTTCACATTTAGCCACGTATATTCTTGCATTAAAAAAATCTTAAAGATATGTATTTACTTAATGAATCGTATATACCTCTATTGTCTATGTTTCGTCCCACATGGATAGACTATTTTTTGTTAGACAAGCATTCTAAGCTTATCAATCCAATTGGTGGAATTTGAAAGATTTACACAATTATATATAAACTAATGTTGTCATATTCGCTTCTAAGTTTTATTCAGTTTGATGAGAAAAATAAAGTAGATTCAAATCTGCTCGAAGCGCCCTGAATCAGACCAAAACAACATCAACAAGCTTCATTTTATTTCAGTGTAGGCCTAAAAACAACATCAACAAGCTTTGTTTTACTTCAGTCTAGGCCTAAAATCTGAAGGTTTCGGCTAACGCGAGGCAATTTGACAAACACTAATATAAACATAGACAATTAGTATAAACATAGACAATTAGTAGATTAGTTTATTAGATTGTTTTTTTTTTTTAAAGCATTGTTTATTTGATTGGTTTCCTCTAAAGGTTGTAGGACCCTACAAATGTTAAACTATTTTGTTAGTGGGAGCGTTTTTTTGAAAAGGAAAAGTTGATTAGCATGTGTCGGCACATGTTCTCCACAAATTAAATTTTGTAATAATCATTAGTAATTATTCTCATTAATTTTTTATGAGCATTATTATTTGACTCAACTTGGCTCGGGACCCATGTGAGAGAGATTAACAGTCATGGTTTTGCTTTATTGGTTGCTCCTGCAGGGGCATAGTGTACAATACGTTGTAACGAGGGAGCTTTTAAATTTTATTTCTGATAATTAATAGTGATTGTCACTTTTTTGCATCAAGAGTTAAGAATCTTACAATATATTATTATGTAATGTAATCTCTTACTTGATGCTTAATCCATAGGTTTTATTCGTAATCCACACAATTAAAAGATTCGCCTCCCATCCTTTAATTTACTAAGGTATATTTGGAGTCCTTTGCAAAAATGTGACCCAAATGGATCCTTTTTTTAAGTCACAAAGCATTACCTTCTTGCATAGAATTGAAACGCCTCTTTTTGTTTCGCCAAAAGATAATAATGCTCCCAAGGGAGTATATTGTTCTGTTTACTCCCTAGGGTAAATCCCTGAGCAAATTTAGGACAATCATGGAGATGTAACTTCATTAAACTAGTGACCAGCCTCAAAGAAATAAAATCCAACCTATGATAATAGGGATTATATACAATCAGAAAATTTACCTTTAATACAAGGAGGTCATAATTATTTACAGCCATCCGATGAGAAATCTGATAGTTTGGGTATATCACAAAGTTTGAGAAAATTTTCATGATAATATGTACTATATGTGCATAAAAAAAAATTCCAATATTAATGGAGACCATCCAATTATAGGATAGTCAAATCGGAACTCTAAATTATTATTATTATTTTTACAAATATTCATTTGTTTTATAAATTGATCTTAGAGATAAAGACCCTCACAAGTTACTTTTTTGCTCGAGGGAGTAATGTACAATGTGCTCCATAGGAGTACACGATACAGGTTCCTCTGTGATTTTGTTTTGTTTTCTTTTCCCTCAAAAGGCAATCATGTGTATATTGACACTCCTAATTAAAAATTAACAGCCAAACCTCACAAATTAAGCAACCAAAATGCTCTCAGCTTTCCAAAGTGAACTTGTATGTTAAGGATTCTACAGTTCCAAGTAGTCTTGATTATTTTTCCAAGCTAACAAATATTTTCTAATAAATACCCTTTTCCGTACCAAAATTGCATCTTATGATAGAGTTTTGAGGTGCACTTTACTTTGATTGTTTAAGGTTGAAACCTTATACAAACCACATCTTTAATATATTGGAGCTAAATATTATGAGACCATTTATCTTGGAATAAGGAGGTTATAATCACATCTAGCCATAGGATGTCCAATCTGATAGCTTGAGATATTTCATAAAGTTCGAGAAAACCACTTTTGAATTTTGAGCTTGGTCAATAGAATATGTTTAGCCACTTGATTTTAAATCTAACGGCCAAGTGAATGACCTCCTTGAAACAAAAATAAATGATCTTATTGTTTGCATTTCTTTACACAATACTAGCTAGCATCTGGGCATCAAAACAATATGCCACCAACTCCTCTTCCGTCCGATTAACGAAGGGTTTAGAAGCATCGATCTCGCGAAATGAAAAATTCATGGGCATTTTGAGTTTTGACATCAAACTCAACTACATTTCCACTCATTTACGTAAGGGTGTCGTTTCTATAAGGTTGCAACCTCAAACAATCCAATTAAGGCGCACCTCTAAAATTTATTATAACATGTAATTTTTGTGTAAAAATTCTTAGGATTATCTACAAATCTATTTTAATATCTAATTATAAAATTTTAAACTCTAAAAATGATTAAAATCAAGTAGATATGTGAACGTTTGAAAATCTTAAAAATAGACGGTCTAGATAACGTGTTGCAAGATGCATTATTTATGGGATATCAAATTCTTATATATATATATATATATATATAGGGAAATGACCTTGTGTGACCTTCTCACACCTATGTGTGTATGATCCCAAAGGATCACCATTAAATTTGACACATATCTCTAGAAAAGTCAAGTTCAACACCCATATGATAAATTTTCTAGATATCTATGCTAAATTTAATGGTGATCATTTGGGGTCCTACACACATGGGTATGACAGTGTCTCACAGGATCATTACTCAATATATATATATATAGATAATCTATACTTTACAATCCTTCAAATTACAAAAGTTCAAGATAAAGAGAGATGTGAATGGTGGATTTATTAATTTTGTGGGCTATTTTATAAAAAAAGTTACTTTTGTGGAGCAATTTTGTAAATATTATTACAAGACAAATTTCGTCATCTCCAAAAAGTGTAACATTGAAAGTTTAACTAAATGACAAAGACACTCTACAAATAAAATTTTAAGACACTAACTTCCAAAATGCCAATGGATTTTTGTAAAAATTTCAAAATTACTTTTGCTCGATAGTAAAGGTACTTATTTAAGTATTTTTTTAATAAAAAAGTAATGATTGTTTTGATAAATATACTCATCACAACTCTTTCTAACTTCAACTTTTGTATTTTGAGGGGTTGTTAACTCTGAAAAAACCTATATATATATATATATATATTATTTATTATTTATTTATATGTCTGGATGTCGAGATAATCAATCAGAAGGTATCAACATTAAACCAACCTTTTCCAATTGATTTTTGAGGTGCATCTTATATTTTAAAGTTGCAATCTTATATAAATTTTTTTCTTTATGTAAATACCTTTTGTATAGAGTGGAGGCTCTAAACAATCAAAATATAGCCCACTTTAAAATAGTGTCGAGAATTGTAGTTTCAATATTGGAAATCTTTATGATAACCTTAAAATATATTTTTTCTCTAATTATAAAATTAAAAGCTTACAAAATAGTGATGACCGAGCATATCTATGAAAATTTAAAAATCTTAAAAATTGATAGTAAAAAAATGTATTACTATTTTCAAAACTCGAATTCAAATTTTTTTTTAGATATCTATACATCTTGATCAATTTAAAGATATTTTTTGAGCATCAAAATAACCTCTAGTAGTGAAATTTAGATTGTTTAGAACGGAGGCTCAATATAAACTTTTTCCTTTTTGATGAAGTCCGGGATTTAGAATCGCCAACCCCATGCGTTACACGTGAGATAAATATCGGTGATTTCCCCACTTGGAAAACTCAATTGGCTATGTGGACCCAGCCGAGAACCTCGCCTAGAAAGAGACAGGCGTTTTTTTCCCCGGTCCCGCACTCTCTAAAGGAGGGACCATTTAAATTCACAGTATAAATTCACAGGCCCTTCACGGCCGGAAAAATGAATTTCCGGCCACTCCTCTCTGTTTTCATTTTCCGGAGGCTATCCCCCCTTCTCAATCCTAATTACTGGCCGTTTTGGGCCGATTTCGGGCGATATTCCTATCAAATATCCCACATTACCTCACTGTAACCTAATTTACGGCCATTTTTGGTCAAAACCCGGCGAACTACCGGCCAAATTTCTCTCATCGCCATTTTTTCAGTCATGGAAGAAGCGTTTGGAAGGTCAGTAGAATCAGGGCTAAAGCTCTCAAAACGCCTGTATTATGGCCGGAATGAGCTTTCAGGACGTCGTTCTGCTCCATTTCCAGCAAAAATGGTGGAGGACTCAAAGCACTTATTTCCTAGGTCGCCTATGGTTTATTCCATGATTTCCGATCCTTCAATTGTTGATAACCCTGATATACCCAGCTATCAGCCTCATGTTTATGGGACCTTGGATCCTCCTGCTTTGATCCCGCTTCATATGAATAGGATTGAGGTCGACGTGAATTGTGTTGTAAATTCTGCGATTTTTGAGTTGAAGGGTTCATGGAGGGTTCACTGTGTTTCGTGTGACAGGAAATGTGATTGCCTTCTTGCTCTTCCATTGCATGAAGTGGTACCCCTTTCTCTCTCTCTCTACAATGCAGATGATGTTTAGTTATGGCATCTATTGAGTTTGATGGATATCTGTCTATTTCTCTCTCTAGCATGCATTTATCTGTCAATTATGCATTGGGTTCCCTGGTTTCCATTACACATCAAATTTAGCTGTCAATCAAATTCGACAATGAAGTGATGTCCTATTTCATCACAATACAGTAGGGAATATGAGCTGTTTTAGGACTCCAACATTATTGGTCTTTGTTTGTGCTTGGGCGATTAGTTATTTGTAAAACATTCGTCACTAACAAAAATTCTATGTCCTTTTAATTTTAACAGCATAGCTCTTCAGGAAGCAGTGGATAGTATCTGAACTCATTTTAGAGTTGATTGATTCTGAAACTTGTGTTAGAAATTCATGGCGGCTTAAATAAAATGAATAAAGCCATCATTTGAGTAAAATGAGTGAACGCCACCTTGTTTTTGAAGTCGCATGAGTTAAATTTTGAGCTGATTGATTCTGAAACTTCTCTTAAAAATTCATGGCAGGTTGAATAAAATGAATAAAGCCATCATTCGAGTAATCTGCTCATGGGTGAAATTTTGTGATTGATGGTTTAGAATCTATCACTGTATATTTAGGATTTATTTGTTATTTTGTATTTTGTGCTATAGGTATGGTTATATTCACTATATATTAATGAGTTGGCACTCTGGACTTGATTTCTATCTGACTCATTGTTGCTTCAACTACAAGTCCTTTGTTATCCTTTGCTTTCTCCAATATCTGTCCTTGTCATATACATTCTTCAATTACAAACATTTGGGCAGTATTCGCAAGAGTTTGGTTTAACCAATATGAAAAACTATATTTTATTTACAGGGTTCAATACTGGGTGTAGAGGCTGAAGTTTCAGGAAGAATATATTCCACACAACTTATTTCAATGGAATATGCTAAAGATTTCATGGGGAAAACGACTAAAATTGAAGATGGATGCATATTCAATCCCTACTTCTTTTCTATAACAATTCCTCAGGTAACCTCATTTATTGTCATAATTTTGTTTCTTAATCCTATATTATTTCCATTGTTCCATTATTAAAAGCAGCATTTATTAGTTTAATCAAAATTTTGTCAAGTATGTATATACATGCTCAAACTAGAGGACATTGTTTTGTTCATAGTTGTTGGAAACTCACGAGATTCCGAATTGTTTTAGGCACCGGAATCGCGGCTGGCTAGTAGATTTATGTTCTCAAAATCGACATCCGTACAAGAAGAATTGTAGGAAATAAGATTCCAAATTTATAGGAATCGAGATTTGACCCAAATGGCATCGAGATCTCTATATATATGGAATCAAGATTCCGTCCTCTTTAGACTCGAGTTTTTGACCTATATGTAGGGCTGAGAATTTACCTGGTTTAGATCTGAAACCCGAACTTCGGGTATGGATTCAAGATTTGGATCCGACGGGTCGGATCTGGATCGAATCCAAATGTACCCAGATCCAATTCTAATTACTATTCGGATCCAAAATTTGGATCGGGATCCAACCCAGTTATTAAAATATTATATATTATTTTATATTGATACATATATATTATATAGTATTTTTTTGTTATATATTATTTTATGTCTATAAATAATATATAAAATACTTTTTTTAGGATCCGATCGAGTTCTGATCTGGATCCAAATCCATGTATACTTTTCAGATCCGGATTTGAATATTTTGGATCCGATCGGGTCTGGATTTGAATCCAAATTTGATGTATATCCGAACCCGATCTGACCCATTCTCAGCACTATCCATTTGGAATCGACCCATATGGAATCAATATTCCTTCATATATGGAATCGAGATCTTGATATCTTTGGAATTGAATTTTTGGTCTGACATTTCTCATAGGTTCTAAATTGTTTTTATTGTAGTTCATGGCCTATGTTTGTGTTTCTAATTTGATGGAGAGAGTATCATTTTATGTGGGATCTAGATTCAAGAAATGTATGATTGAGATTTTACGATTGCGGTAATGATAATGAATAAATATTAGAAACAATATTCTTTAAGTGTTGGAATCGAAATTTCTAAAATAAGGAATTGAGATTCCTAAAATAAGGAATCGAGATTCCTGACTTCACGGAATAGGATTCCATAAAGATTCCATATCAAAATTGCAGAATCGGGATTCTTAATCGGAATCGTAACCTTGGGTGAGAGGCTCCGGCAACTATGGTTTTGTCACTTTTAAGTATTTTATCTGATTATTCCAGGGAGGCATGGTTTGATCTTCCTCCAGAATCTGTAGTTGAGGGAGTCAATCATTCACTTTCAGTTAGTGCCAATTAGTGTTTTACCCAGGTATTGCATTTGAATGGCAAAAATCCCAACCTGGAAACTATATTATATATTTTTTTATGTTTTTAATACACAAATTTTTGCTAAAATCATTCTCAACTCTACAACACTCTCATAACCATCTACTGCTGGAGTCTCTTCAGTCAGAAGGTCACACTAGGCACTGGTGACATTGGTCTGCATATTGAGTCCCTGTCGGTCATGCTGGTAATCACATCCAAGTTGATATATTTAGTTGCCTTTATGGGCGATCATGAAAAATATGTGGTTGCCTTTATGACTATGACCTGAAAAACAGTGATATTTAAACGAACATGCCTCCCCTTTTTTCCTGAGATAAAGGAAAAACAGGTTCTTTTTTCTTGTAGCGGTAATGATACTTCAGTGGCATTTTGGACACAAGGGAGGTTTGAAATATATTGTTATAAAATACAAATATTTCTACTGTTGAAAGATGTGCTCCCAAATGGGCCCTGAATGTATATACTTAACTGCATCCTGTTGCCATTGTTTTATAGGCTTTTCTTACGTCATATAAGGGTCATTAAATTGTCCCTATCTTCTACTCTAGACTAGATCTTTGTAGCATTTCTGTGGAGGGCCTTTCTTAAAATTAAGTTAAATGTCATTTTTTATCCCTTTCCATTGTTGTTTATTTCTTTGGAATCTTGAGTATATTTCTAAGTTAGAACCATGATCAAAATATATTTAGCTGACATATAAAGAATTTCGTCATGCGATTGCCTTTGAATCCCCTTTGTTTGTTGAACCAGTCTATTACACTCGATAGCTTACAATTGCCTATTTATTTTATGCATTAAATGAAAAGAGATTAAATCCTAGTTTTCATAAATCAGGTTGTTATTTTAAAATCATTTTTTTATTTCATCTTTATGGTGTCTATGAATAAGAAACTATTAAAGGTTAAACCATTTGAATCAGGACTCTTGAACATTGATTGCTATGTGCACAACTCTACATAGTAAAGTTAGAAAGCTTGTTGTAGTCTCAGAATTGAGGCTGAGTTTGGTGGTCATAGGTGAAGGGATTGGAGCTAGCTATGTATCAGATGAAATTGGGTAGCTGGTGAAGGCTTGGGGTTTCAAATGGTGAGGATAACCTTTTTATAGAGAGGATAGGTTGCAATAAAGGCATCATGTTTCACTCTTAGGATGACAGTTAGTGGATTTTCAGAATTTTGTGATGGAGGTTGAGCTTTGATACAAACTCAGAATTTCTCATATGAGTAGTCAGGGTCAAGAAGATTAGGGTGCAACACATGATGAAATGGCCCAGCTCGATGTCACCTTGAACATGTCGAACACATTTTGTAATCTGCAGGAGAGGCAATGTCTAGGATCCTTGGGACTCCTGTAGGTGAAACTTCAGTCATACCACTCGGTGAGCAGACCAATCATTGGAACTAAGGGAAGGGGCTGCGAAGTTTTTCTGCATAGGAACTTGGGTTGTAGGGTGTTGTGGATGTAACTGGGTTCTTTGTTGGTATGGGGTTAGTAATTTCTCTCGTGGTGGTCATTAGTTTGAGTTTTGAATTAAGAAAGATCTCTAGTGATCTGCCAAGACTTTCACAGCTGCTGTCTATTGGGACTTGGGATTCCTAGATATCAGAACATGTTTTGGAAGACTTCTCTTTTTATAATATGGGAATCTTCACATGTCATTTTGTCACTTAATTATTTAAATCTGTTTGTCTAACTCCGATAAACCATTAGCTCAGTAGTAAGGGATGTATATTTATATTCATAAACTTTCAAACAAAAGATTAACCCTGCAAATTTATATTCCATCCTGAAGTAAAACCAGATTTTAATGTTAGGTTTGAGTTTGACTTTAAGAACTCTTTAGGCTAATAAAGAGCTGTCACTGATAAAATAAGCATTATGAGTCAATTATCAAACGAAAAGCATTATAATTCTTCCTACTTATACGTAATGGTAATAAGGACTGTAGCAAAACTAAGGTCAATTCTGAGATCATTATTCTTAGAAATTTTAATCCAGAACTACTACTGAAGATCCTCAATGGATTTTCTTTTCTAACTTCTATGTTATAGTTGAAGTTATTAACATAGAAGTTAGGTAGAAAGTACATGAGGTTGCAATCTTCTCCCATGATTAATTATTTCCCATTTATAAACTCTCTATCAGATTGGGTTTAGATAGACACACTGGGGTTTTCTGTCAAGTTGGCTGCAAAATATTATAAAAGTCCTATATAGGAAATATAAAAGTCCTAGGAACTAATGGATTTGCTGTTGGAGTGGTTAGTTTGCTTTGGAGATGCTGAAGGTTCAGCTGGATTTCATCTTTTTGCACTTCACCTCAGTGAAGCGAATCCCACTAATTTGGCCCTCTTGACCAAAGTGAAGCAAAACCATTGACATTGGTCTTAGGTTCGAGCAGGCAATAATAATCTGTAAGGAGCAAAGTTAAGAATATGCACTGCATGGTTGTGGATTATGCTTGCACAGAATGGAGTTTTTCATAATGCATTATCATAAGTGCCATCATTATCATTGGACATTGAAAATCGTGGTCCTTGTGATGTCTTTTGAGCAATGTGGCATTCTTTCAATTATTGAAAAAATAACTCTCGCATAACCAATTCACTAGGGTGAAACAATTTATGAAACCATGTGCTGAGGATTGACTCTTCTGAAAGAATTGATATGTTTCTATGACTTGTATATATAGTTGAAGGGAGCATATTGCTGCATGGATGGCTCTTCTGAAACAAGTGCTATATTTCTATGACATCTATATATAGTTGAAGGAAACATATTGTTGCATATAACCATATCTATATGTAACCAACTTATGAGTTGGCATTCCTCTGTATTTGGAAAGTGGATATGTTTCCAGAGCCCACTGTGTGGTCTTTGAAATCATTTTTGTCGAACTGAAATTGTTACCTCAATCATTTTTTATTTAGAGAATCTGTTGTTCATTCTGCTGTTCTTCTTGTCCAGGTTGAAGGAGGATCAGTACTTTCACTCAAGGTCAGTTGGTTTCAGCATTTAACATATACTGATGGCCACTACTCCCTCAGCATGCCTTTCTCCTTTCCAGAATTTGTCATTCCATCTATGAAACATTCCTCTCTAAGAGAAAGGATATGTGTGAGTGTTGACTCTGGCAATAAGGAAGAAGTCAGATGGAGGAATGGCAGCCACGGATTGCAGGTATGTCGATAAGTTGGTCCATTGTTTATGGCTATAGTCACTCTGCAGTTCAATTATGTATGATTCCAAAATTATTTCATAATATATGTGACCTTATCAGTCTTGAATATTTGCAAATAATCTTTTATTTTGATGTACTTCATTTCTCTAAAGAAGCTATATATTCCAAAATTCCAGGAAAGACACAAGGAACCGGGGAAATCAAGCTTCTTATATGAAGCAGAAGTCAGTATGTGGTCAAGATCTGATTTTCATTTTTCCTATGACGTAAGTTCTTGAGCTACTGTCATTTTCATGTTGATATTTTTCCATGGGAATGGGTGACTAAGAAATGTTTCTCTTTGACTTTTGACTATTGTATTCTGTATTGAATGCAAGAACATTCTCAGAACGAGAGGTGCTGCCAAGTGCTTTGAAACTCAGACTTGGCTTGGGACTCGCCAAGGTCCTGAGCTGAGTCAGACTAGAGACGCATGGGATATACAGGTTAAACATAGTAGTACAATAGAAATCTAGAGAAGTGATTGGACTCTGGTGAGTCTTGTGATGTATCTCGGAGTCACAGGACCTGCCAGGCTCGAGGTGAGTGGACTTAGGTGGATCTTTCTGAATTTAAAACACTTGTGCTGATTACATCAACATGTGTGCCTGAGCCCACAAAAGATGCATC
>NW_006497396.1:1200798-1217937 GCF_000471905.2 Amborella trichopoda
GAATCTGGATCGGTTCCTTACTGTCCTTGGTTAATTGCTTGAACATTTGGGGCGAGTTTCACACCTGTTGATTGGCCTAGGCTTATACCCTGGTTCAGATACTTGCTTATATATATATAAAGATGATAATAAAGAACTTGTGGATGAATTAGTCAAAAGACTTGCAAAATTGAATATTGATGATAAAATAAAGGAAAAAATATTCTATTATTAGTGATGTACAAGTTTACAAAAAGATCAGAATTATTCTGATCAGGAAATTGTAAAAATTGAAGAAGCCTTTAAATATG
The DNA here is from genome assembly GCF_000471905.2 of Amborella trichopoda. The sequence continues at coordinate 1,201,089 of NW_006497396.1, forward strand.
AAAGCTTAGATATCAACAGGATAGATTATGGAAGAAAAAGTAGACCAGTTTCCCAGACTAGAATGTACTATCCCCGACCTACTCTAGTAGATCTTCAAAGAGAAGAAGACCTTATTGCTAGTTCTGTATCTTATTCCGACAGGTCTATTGTTAATTGAAACATAGACGGTATGTTGAAAAACCAAATTGTTGACTTAATGAAGCATATGACAATGTATGCTACCGCTTGTAAGGCTAGCAGAAATAAAGATCATGAAATAGCCAAAGCCAAAGCCATTATACCTGGATTTACAGGATGACTTAGAGGCTGGTGAGATTTCCATATGGATGATCTGCTGAAAAACAGATCCTTAACGCCACTAAGCAGTGGGTGGTTAAAACTGAAATTAGTCTAGGATAGGTCCAAGAAACAGTAGTGGATGAAGGCGATGCAGTTAACACACTGATTTACACTGTCACACTTCATTTTGTTGTTAGTACGACTCTCTTAACTGTTAGATCAAAGGATCTACTATCGAACTTACGCTGCCCTACACTCTCTCACTTTAAGTGGTATAAAGATGTTTTTTACTCAAGACTGTTGTCTAGAGAGGATAGTAAGCCGGATCACTGGAAGGAAAAGTTCATATCTGGCATTCCAAATCTTTTTGCTGAGAAGGTCAAAACAAGACTTAAAAATAAGCATAACGAAATTATTCTTTATTCTCAATATACCCTAGGAGAATTATCAGCAAAAATTTGTGCTGAGGGTCTTGCTTTATGTACAGATCTAAAACTCAGGAGACAATTAGAAAAACAAAGGATGACAGGGAAAAAAGAATTAGGAAACTTCTATGAGCAATTTGGGTATAACACTTTACCTTCTTCTAAAACCGCTTCATAAAGAGAAGCATAAAATTTTTCACAAATCCAGATAAAATCAAGCCTTAAAAAAGAAAGAGAAATTCCCTAAAAATTTATCCAAGATCACTCTTTTAAACACAAGGGAAAGAAGATAATACCAGTTTGTTATAACTGTGATAAGTATTATAAAAATAAATGCCGGGTCAAGAGGAGAAATAATGCTCTTGAAATTGATGAAAATATTAAAAAACAAATATTTGATATTTTATTGATTAATGAAGAAACTTTTGATGATTCTTCTAAATCTGATGAATAAATATTAATCGGGGAAATTAATGATGAGGAATTAGTCTTTTCAAGCTCTGACTCTGACTTAGATGATGATTACAAAGGTGATGATTCTTGCGAATGTAATTTCTACAAAGCGATCATGGATATGAATGGTTCAAGTCTAAATACTCTTACAAAAGAAAATTTAATCATTGGCTTAATTGACAAAATTAATAATCCAGATGCTACAAAAGAAGCCTTAATCCAATACATAAACATGGCCAAAAATCCATCCAGAGCTACTACACCCAAGACTTCTCTTATACCAACAAAAGAGGAATATAGCTTTCAAGATATTCTTAAAAGAGTTCAGAATAAAACTCAGATTAGTAAAGAACCCTCAGTTCCTGAATTAAAACATGAACTAAATGAAGTTTGCAATGACCTAATAACTCTTAAAACGAGAGTTCAAGTCCTAGAAATAGCTACTACTTCTTGGGAAAGAACAGAGGATTTAAATACTGAGGAAGAATTTAATGACTTAATAAATGAATATCCCCATAACCTCATACCACCTGAGGTAGATGACACTCTACCAAAAGCTTTGGAAGGAGAATCTCAGTGTAACACTTTAGAAAAGCCTATACTCCAAAACCTCAACTACATTAATCTTTTGGATAAGGTTGTAACACAACGGTGGTTTACTACTGTTAAAATAGTGGTACAACAAGAATATAGCTTTCAAACCATTGCTCTTATTGACCAAGAGCTGATTTAAACTACATAAATGAGGGCTTAGTCGCTATGAAGTACTTCAGCAAAACTACCCAGGTTTTAAATACTGCTGATGGTAGCAAAATGCTAATAAACTACAAATTATCCGATGCTGCGGTTTGCAATAATGGAGCCCGTTTTAAATTTCCATTCATTATGGTTAAAGGTTTAAGCTAGTCAGTTATTCTCGTAACTCCTTTTTTAAATATGCTCTACCCTATAAAAATCGATGATACAAGAATTAAAGCTAATATTGAATGACATGAAGTAAAATTTGACTTCATAGATAAACCAAGAGTTCATGAGATAAGCAATATAAAGAATAAAATCTGTACTAAAGAAAAATTCCTTTTTTATTTAAAAGAGGAAGTCAAATACAAAACAATTGAAGAAAAATTGTCATCTTCCAAGTTACAACAAGAGATTAATACTTGCAAGATGACTCTTGAAAAAGAAATATGCTCTGAGGTCCCTAATGCCTCTTGGGATCGAAAGCAACACATAGTTGAGCTCCCATACGAGCCAGATTTTGATGAACGGAAAATTGCTACCAAGGCACGACCTATTCAAATGAATAGTAGGCTTTTAGAAATTTGTAAAAAAGAAATCCAAGAATTACATAATAAAAGCCTTATTAGGAAGAGCTCCTCACCATGGAGTTACTCAGCCTTTTATGTGGAAAAGGCTTTTGAAATTGAAGGAGGAGCCCCCTAAACTGGTAATCAATTATAAATCACTGAATAAAGCACCATGAAGGATAAGATATCCAATTCCCAACAAAATAGATCTCCTTGATAGATTGGTTAGTGCTTGTGTATTTTCAAAATTCGATTTAAAGTCTGGATATTGGCAAATTCAAATTTCCGAAAAAGATAAATATAAAACAGCTTTTAATGTCCTTTTTGGACATTACGAATGAAATATCATGCCTTTCGGATTAAAAAATGCACCATCCGAATTCTAAAATATCATGAATGATATATTTAATCTTTACACTAAATTCGTGATAGTATACATTGATGACGTACTTGTCTTCTTTGAATCTATTGACCAACATTGGAAACATGTAAATATATTTCTAAAAGCTATTAAAAAGGCTGGTCTAGCAGTATTAGCAAAAAAGATAAATCTCTTCCAGACCAAGGTAAGATTTCTTGGTCACAATATTTATCAGGGAAGAATTGTTCCCATTAATAGAGCAATTCAGTTCGCGGACAAATTTCTAGATGTTATAAAAGATAAGAAAGAACTTCAAAGATTAATTGGATGTTTGAATTATATTTCTGATTTCTACAAAAATCTTGCTATTAACGCGAAACCTTTGTTCCAACGGTTAAAAAAGAATCCTCTTGATTGGATTGATGAGCATACCAAAGCCATTAGGAAAATTAAGCTTAAGGCCAAAGAATTTCCCTGCTTCGCATTATCTAGTCCTGAAGTTTTTATTGAAACCGATGCTTCTGAACGAGGGCTAAGAGGAGTGCTTAAACAAAAATTTCATGAAAAGGAACAACTGGTCAGATTTACATTAAAAGCTTGGAACTCGGCCCAACAAAATTATTCCACGGTTAAAAGGGAAATCCTTGCAATTGTTCATTGTGTAACAAAATTCCAAAGCGATTTACTTAATAGACCTTTTCTTATTCGAACCGATTGTAAAGCCGCCAAGGACATTCTTGAGAAAGATGTCAAAAATCTTGTCTCAAAACAAATCTTTGCACGATAGCAAGGTATTCTCTCCGCATTTGAATTTACTATTGAACATATTCACGAAAAAGCTAATCATCTTCGTGACTTTTTAACTTGAGAATTTTTGCAGGGCTGGCAAGAAATCCCAAAAACAGCCAATGGAGATCGTTCCCAGCCCAAGTAAAGCCCTGGCTATATCATCAAGATCACCGAGTGCTTTAATAAAAAACAAAACACAAGAGATTGATATAGCTTACCAACAATCTCTTCTGAGGATTAATAGTCTTGGTTCAAGTCCTAATAGGACTCCCTTTATTGAAACAGCTTATATACTCTTGATAATTGTTGAAAATGACCATAAGATAAAGGAAAAAGTTTATATAAGGATATGCTACCTTATAATGTAGAACTACGGATGCCCCTCAAAAATCCATCGGAAAAGGTAGTTTTAATGTTGAAAAACCCTTTGATTGATCATCTTGACATCGAGATGTATGACAATGAAAAATAAAAAGATTTTAATTCTCAGAAATAGTGTATTTTACAACATATTATCTACATCGTCAATTTTCAAGATTTTCATAAGTATATAGATCTACTTGATTTTAACCATTTTTGAAATTTAAAATTTTATAATTAGATATAAAAATAGATTTTGAGATAATCCTAAGAACATTTTACATCAAAATTATGTCATGATAAAATTTGAAGGTGCACCTTACCTCTACACCTGCGGATGTATCCGTATGCCAACTGCACCCTAAGATAAAAGACACTGCTGAAATAGTAGCGATCTATTTAAAAAACCATATGCACCCAAATATGGGAGAGAGATGCAGAGAATTTTATGAGACTATACTCATGGAAACGTGGTCGGCAACAATTGTCCACCATTACAGGAATAATGATTCTCAAATTGCGTATTCAAAATTCCAAATACACAAAATTATCTCTTACAGAGAATGGGGACTAGATCCTTCAAAACCAAAGTTGTTTAATACTAAAGGATTTAAAATCAAATCCTGCCACTATTTTGAATACATAAAAGCATGGGAAGGCATAAAAGGATTTAATCTATACACTTTTATTTGTTCCCCTGTAAAATGGTATCAGAGCCATGTTTAAGCTAGGTTTTCATAGTGGTTAACAAAATTTGCTAAATTAAGATGGTAGTCTGATCTAAAAGTCATTGTGACCCAAAGATCTCGCTTAAGCTAGGAAGGCAGAAAAGGATCCTGAAACTGATAACACAATCTCATACAAAAGAGAGAACGTAAGGTTAACTTACATAGGAGAAAGCAAGATTGCAGAAGCAAGCTTGATACACCACCAGACTGAGAACAATAGGAGAAAGCAAGATTGTAGAGGCAAGCTTGATACACCACCAGTCTGAGAACACTAGGACTCAACAATCAAAGCAAGGATAATTGAATACAAGACACTCAATAGTAGGACACTCCATACAAAGCAAGACACTCTTTTACTTCTGATGCCCCAAATGAATGGGGAACTCCCCCTTTTATAGGTGAGAGGTAATCAGACTTGAAACGGTTTGAAGTCCGCTCCAATAATTGCACCAACATAGTAAGATTCCTCTTGCCTTTTCATATTTTAAATTTTAGAGAGAGAAACTATATCAAATCTTAAGTTTTTTGAGAGAGAAAGTATTCTTAAAATTGTAGAGAGAGAGTATTCTTAAAATTGTAGAGAGAAAGTATTCTTAAACTTTTAGAGAGAAATTATTATAAATTCTATATCAAATTTTAAAGAGAGAAAGTACATAAAATTGTTTAGAAAAAGAAACTATCGCAAATATTCTCAATTATTAGCTTTTAGAAAGAGAAAGTGTCTTAAAATTTGAGAGAACAACTATATCTTATTTTAGAGAGTGAAATTACTTAAAAATGTTTAGAGAGAGAAACTATCTCAAAATTATTGAAGAGGAGAACTATCTCAAGTTTTAAGTTTTTGAGAGAGAGTGTCTTAAAATTTTAGAAAGAGAAACTATATTAAATTTTAGAGAGTAAAGCACCTAAAAATTTTAGAGAGAGCAATTATCTCAAAATTTTTAGATAGACTATTTCAAATTTTAAGTTTTGGATAGAAAGTATATTAAATTTTAGAGTGAGAAACCATATTAAATTTTAGAGAGAGAAACTATCTCAAAATTTTTAGAGATACACTATCCCAAATTTTGAATCTTACAGAGAGAAAGCATATAAAAATTTTAGAGAGAGAAATTGTATCAAGTTTTGTTACCAAACAATGGACATGAAAGTGATTGCAAGGAATTTTGTATAGTTTATCCAAACAAGAAATTTGAGGAATCCAGGAAGAAAATCCTTGAAATTGAAAATCCATAGATTTCCTTAGGATTTCAAATATCTAAGATTCATAATTTCCTCCTATCCAAACATGCCCCTAGGGTACATTGAGAATAACGAATAATTCCCTTATGCTTATTTTTAAGTCTTGTTTTGACCTTCTTAGCAAAAAGATTTGGAAGGTCGGATATGAACTTTTCCTTCCAGTGATCCGTCTTATTATCCTCTCTTGACAACATGCTTGAGTAGAAACCTCTTTATACCACTTAAAGTGAGAGAGTGTAAGTTCGATAGTAGATCCTCTGATCTAGCGGCTAAGAGAGCTGTACTCCCAACAAAATGAAGTGTGATGGTGTAAATTAGTGTATTAACTGCATTGCCTTCATCCACTAGTGTTTCTTGGACCTGTCCTTGACTAATTTCAGTTTTAACTACCCACTGCTTAGTGGCGTTAAGGATATGGTTTTTAGCAGATTCGTCCATATGGAAATCCCACTAGCCTCTAAGTCATCCTGTAAATCCACATATAATGGCTTTGGCTATTTCATGATCTTTATTGTTGCTAGCCTTACAAGCGGTGACATACATTGTCATATGCTTCATTAAGTCAAGAATTTTCTGTGGTTTTCCTTTCTCTTTTCCTGCTGTGTGGTTTTTAGGTTGTTCAACATATTCTCAATCCTTATAGTTTGTTTACCCATGGTTTGAAGGAAAATATTTGTATAATTATTTTGTTCTATGATATGTGGTATACCCTCTAGTTTGGCCATATGGTTGTCTGTCTCTTTAGGTCCTAATTTGAAGGGTGAGGCCTTAGTTTCTAATTTTTCACCTTTTAGTTGTAAACTAGTTTCAGAAGGGTGGATAGACTCAACAGTTTCACCTTTAACTGTATAAAAGGTTTTAAATGGTTTTTCAGCCATATTTATTTCGTCTTTTGAGATATCTGGGATTTTAATTCCCCTGGACTTTAGGATATATCTAAGCCATTTGATAGCCGACCAAAACTTTACATGCATCCTTTTAGCCAACGCAAAACTTTACCAAACCTTTCCATGCATCCTGATAGCCTACCCCAAATTGTTGGGAAAAGGGTTTGATAAGGATGATGATGATTCTCTCTTTAACAATAAAGAATGTTACCATTTGGGGCTGATTTTTTAAAGGCCTTACTCGACCTACAAATATGAAATTAAATGCTTTCATTAATGTTGGTCCCAATTTCTCATTGATCGAAATTGTCATAGATTGATAAAATTAGTTTGGATATGCTAATGTTATTTTGGAAAGAAGTACCCATGAGTTTTTCTTGAGGACTTAATCATGATGCGTTTAATGATAGAATTATCACTACATGGATGACCTTGATGCATAAAAGAAATTGCTTGTAATCTTGAAATCAAATAATGAAATTGAAGGTGCACTGGCTGTACATGAGTGATGGAAATTAGATGAATGTTTCAATTTGGATTGGAATTTTTTACACCGTGATGCCTCAAACTGCTGCCGTGCTTTATATTGTTGTGAGATATATGTACTCTGATTGGTGATGCTCTGTATGAGATAACTATTTTAAATGAAACAATGCCAATTACAATTTCTCTCTATCTTTTCCTGAGGTATGCATTTCTTTTGCAGGTATCTTCAAGTAATATATGTGGTACCTTGCTTTTGCAACCTCAAAATGCATATGACTTTGATCAAAGACAGATATTTTACCTCTTTCTCTATCCTGGAAGTACCTATAATACACAGGTGTGTGGTTTACCATCTACTATCTGGCGGTTCCAATACCTCTTATCATCTTGTTAATACACATTAATCATTTCTTGTATTTTAGCTTTTCTATTGTGGATTTTCTTTTTCTTTTTTTTTGGTGGGGGGGGGGGGAGGGGGGTGGTGCAGGGGATTTTGAGCCAACTTTAATGATCATAGCTAGAGCTTGGAAATGTTTATATATATATGTATCATCATCTGTGGACTCAGCTATTAAAGCTAAAAGTTACTGATTTGCTTCTGGAGCAGATGTCATCTAATTATATTTAATGCCCAATTTAAGTACTACAGTACATAGCCAAAGATACAGTTGTAACAATATATACACTTATGAAGCCATACAATGTCATTTAAAAGATCACCAGAGTTGAAGTTTATTTCCTTGAGTGTAGGGTTCTAGCTCAAATTTTATTCATTTCATTGATGAATTTAGATTTGGTACTAGTGGCTCAATGAATTGAAAATGTTACATCAACGGGAGGGCTTCCACAGTCTCAGGCCTGTTTTCATGATCCCGCTGTTGGCAAAGACATCATTCTTCTTGTGGACTTCATTTCTACTCTTTGGTACTAGAAATTCAGAGAGAGCTTTCGAGGATTTCCTTTAAAACATCCACTGTACCATAAGGGCCATTGGAAAACTGTACTATCCATCTGATTTTACTAAAAGAAGCCCCTTATACAATCAGTGACCTTGAGAAAGACTGCATAGAAGTTTTGAGACTGCAAAGCCTCTGTTTCTGCCCCTCCCCTAGGAAGGCCTTCTTCATTAGCAAAAACTATTCCTTTAATTAAGCCTCCACCCTTTTATTATATGAGTTTCCATATGAAATGCTATTAAAATTTATCAGTAGTACCCCTTAGAAATGCATCTTGACCCTTCATTAGGGAGCTGCACTCCACCTGTTGTCCCCTCTGTTTTATGGGTTCATCTAATTGAACTCCTCTTGAGATGATGCCTAAGATCTATGAGAATTTGAGACAACAGAAAAACAGAAGCAAAATACCTACATCAAATGATAATGAAGTGTGCAAACAAATAAACAGATGGTTCCAAGGGTAATCTTATCGAGAATGAACTCTCGTAGTTACAGACACTATGCCATGGTCTTCCTGGGAATTGCCTAAAAAGGAATTTAATCTTGTTATCCCAAATGAGATACCATGGCGCTGTGACTATAGAGTTATCCAACTATATGAAACTAGACTTGCATAAATATGACATGCTTAATTTTATTTATATGTATTCCATGAGAGAATCGACCCACGTCCATGTTAGATATCCCCTTTGTTCGGAAATACTGGCCCTTCCCATTAACTGGTTTGTTGGGAACCATGTGATGCTGCAAGGAGTGGGCTTCATTAGACATGAATTATTCATTACGTGGCATGCATATACAAGACTTCTCATTTTAATGTGATCTTGAGCACTTGCGTACTCCTTCGAGTGCCACAGGATAGAGTGACAACACACCCCATTAAAATAATCCATCTGCACTTAAAATTACACAAAGACATCATGACAAGAGATCCCTCCTCAATAGTTTGCACATGCTTGAAAAGGACAAGACCCACGTGTAAAGACCTAGGTTGCTTTTATTAATGAATTTTTCCTCTTCTTTAGCTGAATGTGAATGAGGTAACATTCGATCTTTTATAGAGTAAAATTGCAACTAGTACAACAGGTGGATGAAAGGAAATTTGGTATGCTAAAATGACATGGACCAATGTTTTAAAATGTGGCGGCATCGCCGTATATGCACTCGCATCATGCGCAACGCGCTTGGCACTGCATCAGAAATGACTGCATATGCGGTTTGGAGAGATGCCCCTGCATATGCGTCGCATCTCTCTGCATCAGAGCTGCATAGCGCATCAGGCTGCACAGTTTTCTGCAAATGTTTTTCGAAATGGTACCTCTCCGGGATGGGTAAAATGGTCTTCTTGACCTTCAAAATTTGGGGGAAAGGGTTTGGGGGAGTATTGAACCCCCCAAACAACAATATTGAGCCACATTCGTGGCTTTTTTGTGATCGATTGAATCAAAAGAAAAATTTGAAGGGAAAATTTTTTCGTTGAAGTTCTTTGATTTGTGCATTTGTTGATACTCGGTTATTGATTTGTACCTTTTGGGTATTGATTTGAGGAAATTTAGGCGAACTTGTGACGGCAAATCGATGGTTTTAAGGGTCGTGAAGAAATCAATACTTGCTTCAAGTAATCGGTAACTTTTTTTTCCTTTTACAGTAATACTTTTTTTGGGGCAATGTCTTCTTCCCAATCTTCTAGTAATAAGGATCTGGCTTGGAAATCTGCTAAACCTAAAAATCTGAAAGATCGAAATTGTGTGATTTGTATGCTTTGTGGAAATATTTATATGGGTGGTATTTTTCGGCAAAAAGAACACTTAGCCAGTATTTTTGGGAATGTAAGAGCATGCCCACAAGCTATTGAAGAGATAAAAAGGGAGATTAGAGAATACATGGATAGCTTGAAACAAGAAAAAGAGAAGAAAAACATGAAAAGAAAAAAAATACTTGATGATGTGCAAGTATTTGATGTTGATGATGATGATGATGGTATATTAGAAGTTGCAATGAGGCAAAAGGGTAATCCAACTCTATTTTCATGAGAGAGCGTCGTAAATAATGGTGGTAGTATTGGAAAAAGAACACCTCTCTCTACGGGGCCAATGAATTTTTTTACACGCCTAACCCTGAAATTGTGGTTCAAGAGGAGAAATAAAAAACAAAACAAACCACAATTAACAATTGATACAAGAAAGAACAAAAGAAGTCGGTATGTAAGTATATTGCAAAGTGGCTTTACATGACCCACATTCTTTTTAATACTATAACACTAGATAGTTTTGCATATATAGTCCAGGCAATTGGGCAATGTGGCCCAGGACTTATTCTTCCTTCACTACATGAGGTTAGGGAGCCCTTATTGAAGGATGTTGTATCTGATGTTAGCAAAATTTTGATTTCTCAATGAGAAGGGTGAGAGAAGTATGGAGCCACTATTATGTGTGATGGTTAGTCCGATGCGAAATCAAGGGCATTCATTAATTTTTTGGTTACCTGTCGAATAGGTACTTTCTTTGTTAAGTTTGTTGATGCATCAGACAAGTCACATGATGCTACATATTTATGTGGCTTGATGGATGAGATTGTAGAGTTTGTTGGACAGAAAAATGTGGTATAAATTGTCATTGACAATGGTGCTAATTATGCTGCAGCTTGGCATTTGTTGATTTTGAAGAGAATGCATATGTTTTGGACTCCTTGCTCAACTTATTGTGTTAATCTCATGCCTAAGGAAATGGGTACATCTTTATTTAGTGGGGTGATTTTAAAAGCTATATTTGTTGTTGGATTTATTTACAATCACACCATGGTCCTAAGCATGATAAAGACTTTTACAAAGAAGAGAGAATTAGTGAGACCGGGTATCACTAGATTTGCCACATCATTTCTCACTCTTCGAAGCCTAGGGAAGCAAAAAAGTGCCTTGAGGACCATGTTTGCTTCAGAGAAATGGAATCAAAGTAAATCATTAAAGCATCGGGATGGGAGAAAGGTTGAACAAATTATTCTGAATACATCTTTTTGGAATGAAATTATTCTTGCATTGGAGGTGGCTGGCCCTTTAGTGGAAGTGCTTCGATTGGTTGATGATGATGTGAAGCCCGCCATGGGCTACATATCTGAAGCAATGACTAAGGCAAGAGCAGAGATAAAAAATGTTTTGAAGGATGATAAAAATAAATCCAAGGCTATACTTGGAATTATTAATAGGAGATGGGATACCCAGCTTCACAAGCACCTTCATTAGGCCGGTTACTTTCTAAATCCATCTCTTCACTACAAGCGCCCATACATTAAGTCAGATCATGTACTAAATGGTGGGTTTTTATATGTGCTTGAGAGATTGGTGCCTGACAAAGATATCAGAGATGAGATCTAGAACCAAGAATTGATTAAGTTCAAGTTTGCCTTGAGAAACTTTGGGAGAGAGATTGCTACTCGAAATAGAGGCACTATAGATCCAGGTAAAGGCCCAAAAGTACCCTTACTTGTTTGTCACTGTATATATAGTTCCATTGTTTACCCTTAATTTTATCGATAATTTAAATTATAAAATATTAAACAGCTGCATGGTGGGCATTATATGGAAGCGAGACCAAATCTACGTCTCACTATTTGAGTGTTGAATCTCACATGTAGCTCATCTGGTTGTGAATGCAATTGGAGTGCATTTGAGCATGTAAGTCCTTATTCCTTAATCCTTATTTCTTGGATTTTAATTTTCTAAAATCTAATTTATCTAATTTCAATTTCTACCATAGCTCCATACCAAGAAAGAGGTTGGAGCAAAAAAGTTGAATGATTTGGTTTATGTGCGGTATAATGAGTGGTTTAGGGAGAGGTATCAAAAGCACATGTTGCTCAACCCTATTCAATTGTATGAAGTTGATGGTGATTGCACAAGTGAGTAGACTGCGGATTCACGACTAGAGCATGTGTTTGAGGGTAAGGATCTTACATGGCTTGATGTCGAGCTAACCACAGGGGCTAATGAAGAAGAATGGCCTAACACTAGAGCACAAAGGAGTAGAGTTGGGTCTAGTCGCACATCAGCTCTAGAGGTCGAGGAGGAGGAGGCTGATTTAGAGGAGACCGAGGAAGTAGAATACGTGGAGGCCGCCGAGGATGATAGTGATGATGATGGACATGAAGACTCTCAAGATGACTTCTCTTATTAGTATTTTAAAAATTGAAATTTAGAATCTCACTCTCACGACTTGAGAAATGATGATGGTTGTATTGATTCTTCTTGAGCTTGACTTTAAAGCGCTTTAATCTTCATGTACTTTTAGTTTGTAGTATTTTATAACTTTAAAGTTTGTGGTTGCAGATTTGTGCTTATGGTTGTTGAATGTTTTATGAAGCTAGTTTCAAGTGTTTAGTTTCTATCATAGGATAGTGGATACAGAATTTCCAACGGCTAACACTTTTGGAGTTAATGAATAAACTAAATACCTACTATCACATGTATCACCTCCTTATTCTTTTTTATGAAATAACTTATTTTTTTTATATTTTTTAGAATTTGTTTTATATTTATTGACCGCATCAAGCCACATCGTCCCTCCCACCGCTTTCGGCCGCATCCTGCTTTTTAAAACACTGACATGACTTACTAGTATGGACTTGTATGTGGTTGTCTATGCCACCAAGGCAAAATGAAATGCAAGTTTTAAAAAAATGCTAAGCAACCAGTAAGTGCCCAGGTTGGCTTCTAGCACCCAAGCACTAGGTGGGCGCTTAGGCGGGCACCCAGAACCTCAGGCGCTTTGAGGTGAAACATTGTATGTCTTGTTAATTTTGTAATTTTTTTACATTTATATGTATTCTAACTAACTTTTTGCATGCAAATATATAAGCATGAATATGGAAACACACTCAAAACTTCAAATCATTGAAAAAGTGAAAATTTTCAAAAACATAAACAAGTTCGTTGTGTACTATCCAATCCAACTGAGTATGGCATACTCCATACTGACACATGAACACAATCACAACTAGACAAGATGAACTACAAAAGAGAAGTATAAAGTCAATATCCCAAATGTCCAATTCAAGAGGACGGAATACTCAAGACAAGATGTATTCAAATACCTACACTAGCATTCCAAAAAAAAAAAAAAATCCAACAATAAAGAGTAAGCTTTTGGATGTTTCTTGAAATCTCTTTTTTTTTTTCCTTTTTTAATGATTCATAAAGATATCAAAATCAATAGATTTAGGGGCTTAGATTCCAATTTTTTTTCACTTTGGGGGTTTATAATATCCCGTATAGCCTTTTATGAAAACATTATGGGTCAAAAATAATCTAGGGGCACTTTGTTCTCAAACAAAGGGCCCAGCATCTGAGCGCGGGGCGCCTGTCTGGGCTGCCTGGGCGGGTGCCCAAGGAGGGCCGCCTAGCCCTAGGCGTATGCCCTGAGGTCCTCTGGGCACCTAGACACCGGCGGACCCTTTTTTAAACAATGATTAAATGCCAATAATATCTCATGCAGGTGGATTGCTGATTTAAGGAATTTTTTTCAGTTCTTATTTCGTTTCTCAGTTTTTTGTAATGTGTCAATCTGTATTTGTATGCACATGTGGTTTGTGAATAATTAAAAGATTCAATTTATGGACTGGATCAATGTTTTAAAATGCGGCCGCATCGCTGCATATGCGGCCGCATCAGGCCGCATCGCGCTGCATCTGTTTTTTGAGGAAAAAAATATCGATTTTGCCCCTCAGGGAGGGGCAAAATGGTCTTTTTGAACTTCCAAAGTATAGGGAAACTGTTTGGGGGATTATTATACCCCTTAAACGAAGATTTCCAGCCACTTTTGTGGCTTTTTTTGCATCAAATCGAGGGAGAAAAAATGTGGCAAATGTTTTTTTTTCATCCAAATCTTTGATTTGGCGGTTGTTTGATACTTGGATGTTCATTTGATGCCTTTGATTGTTGATTTGGGGATGTTACGGTGAATTTGTGATAAGAAATTGGGAATTTCAGAGGCCGTGAAGAAATCGAGCACTACTTCACAAAGTCGGTAACTTTTTATTCCTTCTTGTATAATAATACTGTTATACTTATTTTTGGGGCAATGTCTTCGTCCCAATCTTCTAGTAACAAGGACCCGGCTTAAAAATATGCTAAACTAAAAAATCCGAAAGATAGAAATTGTGTGATACGCTTGCTCTGTGGAAATACTTATATGGGTGGTATTTTTTGACAAAAAGAGCATTTAGCCAGAATTTCTGGGAATGTAAGAGCATGCCCACAAGCTACAGATGATATAAAAAAGAGGATTAAAGAATATTTGGATAGATTGAAAAAAGATAAAAAAAAAACAAAAAAAAAGAAAAGAATTACTTGATGATATGCAATTATTTGATGATGTTGATGATGATGATATGTCTGAAGTTGCTATGAAGCAAAGGGGTACTCTTACTCCAACCTCAAGAGAGAGTGTTATAAATATTGATGGTAGTGCTGAGAGAAGAACACCTCTCTCTAAAGGGCCAATGGATTCTTTTTTCACCCCTAGCCCCAAAATTGTGGTTCAGGAGCGAGAAAAAAACAAAACAAACCACAATTGAAAATAAATATAAGAAAGAACAAAGGAAGTCGGTATGTAAGTGGATTGCAAAGTGGATTTACTTGGCCGGCTTTCCGTTTAATACTATAACTCTTGATAGTTTTGCATGTATGGTCCAAGCAATTGGGCAATATGGCCGAGGACTTATTCCTTCTTCACTACATGAGGTTAGGGAGCCCTTGTTGAAGGATGTTGTATTTGATGTGAACAAAATTTTGATTTCGTAGAGAGAAGGGTGGGAGAAATATGGGGCCACTATTATGTGTGATGGTTGGTCCGATGGGAAATCATGGGCATTCATTAATTTTTTGGTTAACTGCCCAACAAGTACTTTTTTTGTTAAGTCTATTGATGCATCAGACAAGTCACATGAAGGTACATACTTATGTGGTTTGATGGATGAGATTGTCGATTTTGTTGGGAAGCAAAATGTGGTACAAATTATCACTGACAATGGTGCCAACTATGCTGCAGCTGGGCATTTCTTGACTTTGAAAAGGAAGCATATGTTTTGGACTCCTTGCGCAGCTCACTGTGTTAATCTTATGCTTAAAAAAATGGGTACAACATATTTATTTAGTGGGGTGATTTCAATAGCTATGTTTGTTGTTGGATTTATTTACAATCACACCATAGTCCTAAGCATGATGTGGTCTTTTATAAAGAAGAGAGACTTAGTGAGACCGGGTATTACTAGATTTGCTACGTCATTTCTCACTCTTCGAAGTCTAGCCAAGCAAAAAAGTGCCTTGAGGACCATGTTTGCTTCAGAGCAATGGAGTCAAAGCAAAAGGTCAAAGCATAAGGATGGGAGAAAGGCTGAAAAAATTATTCTGAATACATCTTTTTGGAGTCAAATAATTTTTGCATTTGAGGTGGTTCGCCCTTGAGTGAGAGTGCTTCGACTGGTTGATGGCGATGCGAAGACCGCCATGGGCTACATACATGAGGCAAAGATGTTTTAAAGGCTGATGAAAATATACGCAAGGCTATACTTGAAATTATTGATAGGAGATGGAATACCCAGCTTCATAAGCACCTCCATTCAGCCGGTTATTTTTTAAACCCATCTCTTCACTGCAAGCACCCATCCATTGAGTCAGATTGTGTAATAAATGGTGGGTTCTTAGATGTGCTGGAGAGGTTGGTGCCAGACAAATATATCTAGGTTGAGATCCAGAGCCATGAATTGATTAAGTTCAAGTTAGCCTTAGGAAACTTTGGGAGAGATATTGCCACTCGAAATAGAGACACTACAAATCCTGGTAAAGGCCAAAAGCCCAAAAATAATCTTACTTGTCTCTTACTTTATGTATAGTTCCATTGTTTATTTTATACCCTTAATTTTTAACTATATTCTATATTATAAAATATTATACAGCTGCATGGTGGGCATTATATGGAAGCGAGACACTAAATCTACAACATCTTGCTATTCCAGTGTTGAATCTCACATGTAGTTCATCTGGTTGTGAGCGCAATTGGATTGCATTTGAGCATGTAAGTCCTTTACTCCTTATTCATTAATCCTTATTTGTTGAATTTCAATTTTCTATTCTAAAATCTAATTTATCTAATTTCAAATTTCTACCACAGCTCCATACAAAAAAAATAAATAGGTTGGAGCAAAAAAAAGTTGAATGATTTGGTTTATGTGCGGTATAACGAGCGGCTTAGGGAGAGATATGAAAATCGCACGAAGCTCATCCCTATTCAAATACATGAAGCTGATGGTGATTCCATAAGTGAGTGGACCATGGATCCAAGACAAGAGCATGTGTTTGAGGGTGAGGATCTTACATGGCTTGATGTCAAGCTAGCAACAAGGGCTACTGAAGAAGATCGACCTAACACTAGAGCACAAAGGAGTAGAGGGGCTGCTGGGTCTAGTCGCACTCGCACATTAGCTTCAGATGTCGAGGAGGAAGCTGACTCAGAGGAGACCGATGAAAAAGAATATATGGAGGCCGTCGAGGATGATATTGATGATGCGCATGACTATTCTCAAG
>NW_006497396.1:1218123-1250739 GCF_000471905.2 Amborella trichopoda
ATTAACTCTTCTTGAGCTTTGACTTTTGATTTGTATTTTGTAATATCATTATTTTATGCTTATGGTTGTACTTATGGTTGTACTTATGGTTGTTGATGGTTATGCTTAATTATAGTTGTGCTTATGGTACAAATTTGTGCTTATGGTGTTGATTGTTGAATGCTTTATAAAGTTGGTTTCAAGTTTCTAGTTTCTATCAGGGGATAGTGGATAACTGAATACAAAATCTCCGACAACTAATAGTTTTGAAGTTAATTATTAAACTAAAATACCTATTATCACATATATCACCTTCAATTTTTTTTCTATGCATTAACTTATTTTTTTAGCTTTTTTAGAATTTTTTTACATTTATTGACCGCATCAACGAGATGCACCCGCATCCAGGCCGCATCGCCCCATCGGCCCCTCACCACATCAGGGTCGCATCCCGCATTTTAAAACACTGGACTGGATTGCTTAGCTGGTTGCTATATCAACCCTCGGATCAAGGATTTTTGAGTAATGACTTTAATAGCCAAAGGGACATAGACCTATATTATTGGGAATATTATTGGGAATGGGATTGCTGCAATCATGCTTGAGGTTCAGAGCTGGGCACACATTTCAAGTTAGAACTGCAACAATCAGTGGTCTATTTGTTGCTTTTCCTCATCTGCTGTCTATTACCTTGCACAATGTTTTCTGTGTCCTGTTATACTGCAAAATCATGAATTTCTTGTTGAGCGACTTGCCTGGTTCGAATTCAATTTTACACCTTTTTCGAATATCTTTATCTTTTGTCAATAGTGACAAAGAAATAATGCTGTTAATTCTTATCACATTTCGCATGGCTGTAACAATGAATACATCTTATTCCACTCTAATGAATGTCATAGGTTTTCAGAAAAGATGTCCTCTTTCTTATTGATACGAGTGGAAGCATGAGGGGAAGCCCTCTAGACGATGCCAAACAAGCAGTCTCAACAGCCCTTTCCATGCTTGCTCCGGGGGATTCTTTTGGCATAATAGCTTTCGATGAGGAAATCATTTCGTTTTCAACCTCTTTGGAATTCTCGACAAAGGAAATGATTGAAAGTGCTTGCCAATGGATTGCCAAAAGATGTGTAGCCGGGGGTGGAACGAATATTCTTCAGGCTGTTAATGAGGTAAAATTACCTTTGTTCCTATAGTCATGTGATTTTTTCTTTAAATGGAGCATAAGTTCATCTTTTCACATACGATCTTGTGCTAATTTCTACTGATTTTTATTTATTATGGTTATTTTTTATTTACATATTCTTATGACTATGGAGGTTTATGCTGAATCTATTTTTCCCCAAAAATTGAATGTGTGGTCCACGTGCTTTATTCTGATAGGAGAAGATCTATATGCATTATTCATTGTTTTGTCTTTTGTACTCAGGCCATGAAGATGTTATCCAAGGTTTCCCACACTTCTATTTGTTACATATTTCTTATTACTGACGGAGCCGTTAGAGATGAACGAAATATCTGTCATATAATGCAAACTTATTCAACAAATGAAGGATTTGTGTCCCCTCGAATTTGCACTTTCGGTGTAGGTAATTCTCTTAATTATTTATATCATTAACTTTTCTAGTAATTTTTTACTTACGAGTAAGACGTGGATTACTTGCTTGCTGAGGAATGCTCGGTGACTATTGATGTCCTCATACCATTGAGGGCCTACATATATTTGCAAATTGTTTAATGAATCCTATTCTCTATCCATTTAATTAAGTGAGGGCCTTTGGCATTTGCCTTGACACTTGTACGTGAATATTGTATTTACTGACTGCTGGAGTTAACGAAGACTGGCATTAAATTTTGATGGTTGATTATGGTTTTTCTTTTCCACATTCTTTAAATTTTCAATTACATGAGAAACTAAAGTGCAAGTTATCTATTGAAGTTAAACAAATTAGAATGGTTGAACAAGCACAAATAACCCATAGAACAGTTTGCTTAGAGTGCTTTCATCAATATTTCACCTAAAAAGACATAATGTAGAATATACCTAAACAGATGCCTACCATAAATACCTTTATTCCCTTGGACTGAAATTTGAATATTGTAACTACAGAAAAAAGATTTAAGTTATGCAGCCTTTCGCCCTAATCAATTATTTGATTCATCGCACTATTTATCCATGAAGACTTGCACATGTGTTGGAGGAGATCTTAGCGAGTTCTAGCACCTTAGGGATTTTTCATCATGTTCATAGAGAAGACAGTACTGAAGTAGATAGCTTGGCTTTGTAAGGCATGAGTGGCGGACTAAGTGTCTGGGATTGTTTATCTTTCTAGTTACTGTACCTTTGTTGTGTACCCCTTGTTTGACAAACTTACTCATTGGAGAAAGTATACTTCAAATCAACCCTTCCACTGAACTAACTTGTGGGTGTTCTTATCAATGTCTCCATGCGTTCTTATACCAACCACCAATTCCTGAAGTTTGAAACATTGTCAGTGACGATGTTAACTGAGCTACTCAAATATTTGAACTGTACTTTTCTAAGAAACAATTTAGATCTCCTATTTAACTCGTGTGCTGGAGCCAGGTTAACTAATGATGAAATGATTCATCCATCCAATTTGACCTACTGACGATGTTGGTGTCCAATATTCATATTTCATCTGCAATTGTTATTCTCTTCAAATGCTTTAGGGGGGGCATATTATCTCTTCACTCAAGGGACTTTTCTATTGACTTATAGGTTTGCCTTCTCTTGATCATCAATAGCAATAAACAAGAAGTCTGCTACTTGTAAGCTGTAATGTAATCATTAAAAACAAGCTATTCTTGCAAGCATCTAAATTATAGCACTTGTATTTTACAACTTCTTGGTTTATTCATTAATAATGACATGCATCAGATAATTGCGTGTTGTAGTTGAAAAAAAGGAATGCATAGTGAGCATTCAAATTTGTATAGAATGATCTAAAATAGTATGCCATGGGAATTTGTTAATATCATCTTCATCATCATCTGAGCCATATCCCGACTATTTGGGGTTGGCTACATGGATCATGTTCTATCATTCTACTTATCAAGGGTCATACCTCAGTCAGACTCTAAGTTACCATATCTCTTTTCACTACTTCCACCCATGTCTTTTGGGCCTTCCCGTTGCACTTTTAGAACCTTTCACTTGAACCAAACCATCTCTCCTAATCGGTTCCCTTTTAGGTCGATGCTCCACATGGCCACACTAACTAAGTTTGTTTTCCCTCATCTTATTGCCTACTGGAGTTACCCTTAAGTTCCTTCGGATGTATTCATTCCAAATTGTATCTTTTCTTGTTTTATCATTCATCCATCTCAACATCCTTATCTCATCGATAACTATTTTGTGGATATGTTGTTTCTTGACTGCCCAACATTCCATCCCATAAAGCATAGTTGGTCTTACAACTGTCCTATAGAACTTCTCCTTCAGTTTTATTGGCATACAATGGTTACATAAGACTCCAGAAGTAAATCTTCGCTTCATCCACCCGACTCTAATACTAGGCGTGAGCGTGACTTCTTTCTCAATCTTTCCATTCTCATGGAATATTGATGCAAGATATTGAAAATAATCTCTTTTAGGTGCTTCTTGGCCATCAATCTTAACTAATTCTTCATTTCTACTTTTATTATTTCTAAACATGTATTCCATATATTTTGTCTTTGTCTAGCTAATTTTAAAACCTTTTGATTCTACAGCATCCCTCTAAAGTTTTAACGTTGCGTTGATGTCGTTTGATCATCTTTAGTCTCATCATTCAAAGCTATGTCGTCCACAAGCAACATACACCACAATACCTCATCCTGTAGATATCTAATTAACTCGTCTATAACTAAAGCAAAGAGATATGGGCTCAACGCTGACCCCTAATGCAGGGCTACTTGTCTCTCCACTAGTTGTCCTCACAATAGTTACCACTCCTTTGTACATATCCCACACCATGTCAATATATCATTAGAGACACCTTTCTTGTCAACTACCAAATTCATTCTTTGGGAAACTGGCCACAATAGTTGACCTCCCTAGGATAAAACCGAACTGATTTTCTGATGCACTCGTTTTATGTTGTAGTCATAGCTCAATCACTCTCTCCCACATTGTTATAGTGTGGTTCATAAGCTTGATATGTTGATATTTCATACAACTCAGTATGTCTCTTTTGTTCTTGTAAATAACTACCATAGTATTTTTCTTCTATTCGTCTAGCATTTTATTTGTTCTTAAAATATTGAACAATTTGTTCAACCAAAATATCTCAGTCTCTCTCATGCACTTCCAAACCTCAATTGATATATAATTTGGTCTTAAAGCCTTTCCTATCTTCATCTTTCTCAAAGCTTCTTTCACTTTAGATATCCTAAACCTAAGAATGTATCTATGACCTCCAACCTCATTTATGTCAAACGTTCCTCCTAACGTTGCGCTCATAGAGTGGTTGCCCTTTAAATTTGTTATAATATGTAATACTAGATTTGGGACTTTTATAAAATCGACGATCACAAACAATAGGGAATGATTTTATTAATTGTTTATGACCTTTAAATTTATCTTTTGTGATCATTTTTTGCTTCTATATGAAGTTGTATTGCACATTTCATGCAGCTCTTTTCTCTTTCTTACTATGTTTTAAATGCTTTCAGGTGCTTATTGTAATCATTATTTCTTGAGAATGTTGGCAATGGTTGGCAGGGGTCACTATGATGCTGCTTATGGCACAAGTATGTTCCCCCATGTCTCTGATTCTGTATAAAATTGTCAAATTTATGGATATTCTTATGAGAGTGATTATTGACGGCTTAGTCCTCATTATATTTTATTTAAGTCTCTAGGGACTTACTCATCCTTCTACAAAGGGCATTCTTGTACAGTAAGTAAACATTTTATAACTGATACAAGTATATGAGAGGTGTTGGAGGTTAATATGACCTAAAATTACCCTCTCTTTCTTCCTCTCCCAACGTCCTCGTCCTTCATCATTTTATATCTCACTGAGCACTCGATCTATTCATATATTTTTGTCCTTTTTCTCCTCGTTTCATTATCTATTGTTGTATTTTAACTTGGTATCAGAGTAGGAAGCTTTGTGAGGTTTTTTGCCGTGTGAAGGTCTCCTAACCCTCAAGATGTGATTTAGTTGTGTGAAGGTCTCCTAAAGCTATATGGCCACAAACTCTAGATCTGAAGAAGAAAAAGGGGGTATGAAACCTTAGATCTGAGAAAAGATAAGGAATAGGAAAAAAAAACTAGTTTCACAGTTGTCTCCTCGAGTTTTTGAGGCAGGATTAGAAAACTTACATCTGCCTGACATGGTTCTATGATGTTAAAATCTGTTGTCGGACCGCTCATATGGATCAAATCATTGTTTATGAGTTGTGAAATTCAATTGTTTTTTGAGATCTCTTGTATGGATGATCCCAGACCCTTGTTCAAAGTATTTTTGAGTGGCTAGTTGTATTGGTTAACACATATCATTCATGGGATGTGTTGTGGCCAATATGTCTAGCTTGAGTGTAGTACTCCTGGTATTACCTCCCATATGGGTATCCATGGAGATAACCCCAGACTGCAGACTACTACTATCAAACTCAATTAAAAAATTATTTAGCGTGGTCCCAGTCTGCTAAAGTGTTCATCGATGGAAGGGGATAGTTGGGGTATATCAATGGTGAATTCGAAGAAATAGGTCGAGTACAGGAGAAGCAGAAAATTGAAAATCTTACCTTTATGTCTTGATTGTTTCACTCAATGCAGCCATCGACTAGTATGGGTTTTTTGTTTATTCCAACTGCACGAGAGATTTGGAACTCTGTATATCAAACTTATTCTCAAAGTAAGAATGTGGCTTGAGTGTATCAACCGAGGTAGGAAATTACCATCTTTGATGGGGGAGAAGTCTCTTGCTGAACGTCTTTCATGACTTCTTAATATGTGGGAGAAGTCAGACCACTATCAGATGTTTAAATCATCCTATAAGGAAGATGGTGAGAAATACAAAGAGTTCGTGGAACAAAATCGCTTTTTGAGTTCTTGACAGGTTTGAACCCAGAGTTTGTATTAGCCAGGGTTTAAATATTCAATAGGGATAACCTTCGTCGCTTAACCAAGTGTATTCCTTTGTTCAAAGTGAAGAGAGCCAAGGAGTTGATAGATTTGCTCGTACTTCTGACTCCTTTCCTCTTAAAAACAATACGGGGGTTGGGACTCAAAAATTTGGAAAAGGAGAGCCTAATCAAGGTGGTAAAAGTAAGCTAAGATGTAACCATCGTGGTAGATCTAGTCATCTCAAAGAAACTTGTTGGGCATCCAGCTAAATTCAACTGTCAAGGTCAATTTAATGCTCACAATGCTTCATCCACTGGGAATTTAACTGCTGCAAGTACAGATCAACCATCACAATCCTCAATATCTACTTCAAAGGAGATATACTAGTCTGTAAAGAGGAGAATGAAAGCCTTCGCAGGCGGTTCGCATATATAGAAGGCCATCCACTATCAGTACTTTATTCTTTGCATACTCGTGCTTCTACAAATCATATCTCCCTTACTCCATTTGGACAATTATGGATTACTGATTCAGGAGCACCAAACTACATTACTGGTTTGTCTTCCTTATTTTTTTCTTATTCCCTTTATCCTGGTTGAGACAAAGTCAAGATTGGTGATGGGTCTTTTTATAGCTTGAAAAGGAACTATGAATGTTTCTCCTAAAATGTCATTGTAATCACTTCTTCATGTTTCCATCTTTGCTACAAACTTAGTATTTGTCAATAAGATAGCAATCTTGGTCTTTTTATCGCTTGACAAGGAACTATGAATGTTTCTCCTAAAATTTCATTGTCATCACTTCTTCATGTTCCCATCTTTGCTACAAATTTAGTATTTGTCAGTAAGATTACCAAAAGTCGGAATTGTAGTATGACTTTCTTTCCTTCTCACTGTGTCTTTTAGGATCTAGATACAAGAGATGATTGGCAGTGGTCATGAAACTTGTAGTCACTACATTCTTGAGTCAGCATCAACTACCTCACAAGCCCTACAATCCACTTCTAGTGGTAATAAATATCGGATTTGGCAGTGGCATCTCTGAGCCCTACAATCCACTTCTAGTGTTAATAAATATCGGATTTGGCAGTGGCATCTCTGACTTGGTCATTTGCCTTTTCAATCTTTAAAAGTTTTGTTTCCTGAGGTTTATTTTTACTAGTGTGTCTGAGTTTCAATGTGGGGTCTGTGAACTGTCAAAACATTTTAGAAACTTCTATTTACCTAGTAACAATAAAATCAAGGTTCCTTTTGCTATTGTTCATTCTGATGCTTGGGATCCTTCTCCTGTTAAATCTTGTTTTGGTCATCAGTATTTTATTTCTTTTGTGGATGATTACTCTCGATATACTTGGATCTACCTTGTGAAAATCAAAGATGAAGTTCCACATATCTTTAAGGTCTTTTATAAGATGATTTGAACTCAACTCGCTACTGAAATTAAGGTACTTCGATCTGACCAAGGTGGGGAATATTGTAATGGAGAGCTACAATCCTACTTGGAAAAGCATGGGATGGAATATCAAAATCCTTGCACCTATACACCATTACAAAATAGTAGAGCTGAAAGAAAGAATAGACATCTTTAGAAGTGGATCGTTCTCTTCTCGAGTATGAATGTACCAAAGAAATTGGGGTCCAATATTCTGCCTACTGCATCTTATTTTAGTAGTTGAATGCCATCTCGTGTTTTAGACTACAAGTCTCCATACAAGCTTCTCTTTCCTAATCATCCACTATTTAGTATTCCTCCTGACATCTTTGGCTGTGGTTGCTTTGCTCATGTTTTGGGTCCGTATTGTACAAAATTGGATCCCAGATCAGTAAACTGTATTTTCCTTGGTTATCTTCTTCGCAAAAAGGTTACAAATGCTATGAGATTCAGTATTTGGGAAAAGTTTTGTCTTGATGGATGTAACCTTTTTTGAGTTCACTCCTTTCTTCCTACCTCTCTTCATGGGGGAGAATGGTGTGGAAGAGAGGTCCTCTGTTCCTCTTTCTATCCCTATTGTTTCTGAATTTGGAACCTAGGATGACAGTGGGGGGCATTTTCATGGTGCTGAAAAGAAAGAACTGAAAGTCTATACTCAGCAGAAACAAAAGGAAGTGGAGACCACCATAGCTGACATGCCTTTTGTATTCCTGCAATCCAGGTAATATTCCCAAACCCCAGTGTGCTGATTCGGATCTGCCCATTGCTATTTGCTGAACTAGACAAAGTTGCATAGCACACCCAATTAGCAATTTTATTTCCTATGAGTCCTTGTCTCCTTCTTATCATGCTTTCGAATCTTTTGTGCTTCTTGTTTCTATTCATTCTAGTGTTATAGAAGCCTTACTCACCCAAAAAAATAGTGTTATAGAAGCCTTAGCTCATCTCAAGTGAAAAGAGGCTATGCGCCAGGAGATGAGGGGGCTAATGAAGAAGGGTACTTGGGACCTGGTAGATCCTCTTAAAGAGAAGAAGATAGTTGATTACAAATGGGTTTACATTGTAAAACACAAGGCTCATGGTAGAACTGCCAGATACAAGGCATGGTTAGGTGCTAAGGGGTTTACTCGAACTTATGGAATAGACAATTGAGAGTTCTTCGCTTCTGTTGCCAAAATGAATCCTATTTGGGTCTTTTTATCTCTAACAGCTAATATAGAGTGATTGTTGCACCAACTAGATGTCAGGACTGCATTCCTTCATGGGGATTTGCAGGAAGAACTGTACATGTTAACTCCACCTGGATTTAAGGCTCTTGGAAAATGAAGGAAAAGTGTGTAGATTGAAAAAGGCCATTTAAGGATTAAATCTGTCTCCTGAGCATGGTTTGAAAGATTTAATGGTGGTGTCCAAAGACATGGATATGGTCGGAGTCATGGTGATTGTACTCCGGTTTAAATACACTAGCATCAGTACCACCGCCCTAATTGTGTATCTGGATGATATTGTTGTAATATGGAATTGTCTTAAAGAAATTCAACAACTCAAGAGCTTTCGAGCGAGGGAATTTGAGATTGAAGATCTTGGTCCATCGAAGTATTTTCTTGGATAGTGGTTGCTAGGTTTAAGAGAGGAATCTGTCTCTCTCAAAGAAGTATGTGTTGGATGTCAAAGGGAAGCTTGGGGCAAAACCTGCTGATACCCTATGGAACAAAATCACAAGCTCGAGGACCAAAAGGGTGCCAAAAGGGTGAAGCACATAAAGATGTAGGTATGTTCCAAGGGTTGGTGGCTAGATTGATGTATCTTTCACTTATGGGTCCAGATACTGCACATGCTATGAACATGATTAGTCAGTTCATGATGCCCCTAGAACTATTCTTGTCGAAGCTGCTTACAGAGTTCTTAGATATTAAAAACATCACCAGTTAGAGGATTGCTGTTTGCAAATGATGGGCACCTAAGAGTTGAGGCTTATAAGACGCAGATTGGGCTGGCTGTATTATGAACCGAAGATCTACATCAGACTGCTCTCTAGTTAGGGGTAACCTTGTGACTTTGCGGAATGAAAACCAATCAGTTGTAACCTGGTCAAGTGCTGAAGCAGAGTATTATCCCATGACTCATGGTGCATTTCAATTGTTGTGGTAAAAAATCTTGTTGTGAGAACTTGGTTTTCCTGTGAAGGGATCAATGTCCTTATTCTGTGATAATAAGGCAGCTATTTGTATAGCTCACAATCCTTTGCAGCATGATTGGACCAAGTATATTGAGATAGACCAACATTTTATTCGAGAAAGAGTTGCTACCAGAGAAATGTATCTTCCTTTTGTGAAGACAGAAGAATTTCTATAAGTATTCTACGAAGGTTGTTAGTAAACATCAACTACAAATTATCTTAAGCAAGTTGGGCATAATTGATATCTATGCACCATCTTGAGGTGGAGTATTGTGAGAGTGATTGTTGAAGGCTCAGTCCTCATTACATTGTATTTTAATCTCTCCACAAAAGGACATTCTTGTACAGTATGTAAATCTTTCAAAACTGATATTTTATATATGAGAGAGCTTGGAGGTCAGTATAACCTAACATCACCCTCTCTTTACCTCTCTCAATGTCCTATTCCTTTCTCACTCTCTCTCACTGAGCACTCGATCTTTTCATCTATTTTCTTCCGTTTTTCTCCTCGTTTCATTATTTACTTCTATATTTTAACTGATTTATAATACAAGGAAGTTAGTTTATCTAATGCAATAGTTAGCTTTAGTTGTGAATTTATCGATAAAAAAAAGCACAGTGATTCTGATTTGGAATTCAATGGCTTAGTGTGCAGTATTCTAGTGTAGTTACAAGTAACTTGGACACTTTGTGCAAGTCTGGACAGAACATCCTTCCTTTCTAGTGGAGCTTAATTTAGTCTTTATATCATGTGGTATTAATTGAATTTTTTTGTTTGGTTAAGTATGTCAATGATCATCTAGACTTTGGCCTCACTGAGAGTATGGCCTTTAATAGAGCAAAATGGCGGACCAGGATTCGTGTAGCCGATCTCAATTAATTGGGAAAAGGCTATAGTGATGATGATGAT
Source organism: Amborella trichopoda (assembly GCF_000471905.2). The sequence continues at coordinate 1,228,699 of NW_006497396.1, forward strand.
GTCCATGATCATCTAATTCTTTTTTAACATTTTCATTGTCTCTATCATAAGGACTTCAGTTGGTGGATTTGCTAAGTCAATGTGCAATGTCAATGATCATCTAATTCTTTCTTAACACTTTCATTGTCTCTATCATAAGGACTTCAGTTGGTGGATTTGCTAAGTCAATGTGCACCTCCCTCTATAAGGCATTTGGACAGTGAAATTTTCAGGACACCTTAGTATGGACATCCTTTTCTGGTATTCCTTTTCTAGTGTAGGTTTAGTGTTATTCATACATTTCATGGCTCTAATGGCCTTATGCAGACTAATAAATAATTCTTTTTTTTAGCAAAAGTGGAAACTGTCCATGCAGATATTGTTAGCTTATGTTTTTCAATTGCCTCATCTGTACTTAAGAAGGATCCTGATATAGCAAGTGATGAAAATTTGTTTCACAACTTTAAGTAGCGACGACCTTTTTATAAATGTGTGCTATCATTACATATGCAATTTATTAAGGAAGATTATCTTGATTATGACATTTATGACGGACTTTCTTTGTTGTCCAGAGTCAATTGATTCCCGGATGCAGAAACTGTTCACAACAGCTTTCTGTACTCAACTTACCAACATATCCGTTATTGAAACAAATGATCTAAATACAGTGGAGGTATCTTTTCCTTCCCTTTTGCTTTCCTTCTGCTAATTTCAATAAACTTCCAATGGGGTAATATATAATGGAGATTCTTTCTGTTTAATGAAAGGTAATAGTGATTTGGATCCTAAGAACCATGGAGAATCTAAGAGACTTGAATTTGAGTTGCAGTATCCTCTAGCCAGTTCTATATGGAGGATCTTTTATATGCAATATATAGGAATGAATAGTAAAGAGTTCTTGGTAAACTCAAATCAAAATTGCTGAAAATGAGTGTCAATGAATGAAGCAAGATAGTTATATAACTAAATAAGGTCAAAAGAACCAAATTATTGTTATGGTATGAAATGTCTAAAATACCCCTAATGACATAGTGTCCTAGATATAGCGTATTATAAAAATATGAAATAGTTATTTATAGTTGATGTTTTGATTTTTAATATCTGGATCACGTGGTGTTTGAATTTCCCAAGGAATGTTGAAACTCCATGTGTCAAATACCAGTTAGTGGTGTAAGTAGTTGGTTAAACCCTAAAAAGAAGTAGATTGAGAAAATCAGGGCAGTTGATGTTTTGATTTTTAATATCTGGAGCACGAGGTGTTTGAAATTTCCCAAGGAACGTTGAAACTCCATGTGTTAGATATCAGTTTGTGGTGTAAGTTGTTGGTTAAACCCTAAACAGAAGTAGATTGTGAAAATTAGAGCAAAGTGGGTTACATTCATACACCCTAGAGAACGAATCTAAAGGATCTACTTGTTCGTTTCCTAGAAATGCTCACTTTGATTTTGTAAAGACAATAATAATGTGTGAGATTCATATTTACATGCAAATACAAGTACTCAATATGCGTACATGCAATTTACCAAACCTATGCTTGCTGAAAATTCAGTTTGTGGACATTAACTCATGCTGAACAATACGCATAAAGAATGCAGTGAATATGTTCTTGAAAACATTTCTCATGGAAGCATCAAATATTTGAAAAAGGTTCCCCCAAGAAATTCCAGCATGATGTATTTCCACATAAAATCAGAGTCTCGCAATACACACGTCAATGAAATATAAGTTCAGCATGCTACGCAAAACTATTTTTTGCATGTGCATTCATCCTTAGCATGACATCATTAATATAAATCATAATCTCATATTATAAAATTGTATTGAGTCTAGAAAAATAAATGAGATAAGTTCCAACAACTTGGTATTTTATTATGAAAGGCCTAATTTATCAATTAATACTGCTAAAATTAGATTTTTACATATAATATGAAATCTACATGATTATAACTAATTTATTTTCTCATGTAATGCCTAAAATTAAATTTAGGGGTTCCCAGACCAAGGATTAAAACCAGATTAACCAATCTCAATGAGATTTGGTTTTAAATTCACAAGTAGAAACAAATCAGGACCGAAACAGAAATACTTCAACTGATCAGTACCACAACTGTCTCATTTAACTTTTTCATTCTTTTTTAATTATTCAAATTCAAAGATATAAAAATGACTCTATTTTACCGTTAATGGAAATTTATTGGATCTAGTCCCTATGGTTTGGCACAAGTGCCCTTGGCCTGATGTTGTAACACTTGCTATTTATGGTATGTACCTCCTATTTATGGTAAGTCTGATTTTATCAAAACCAGGAAGTAAAAAACTTCAATTATGTGCACTCAATGTCATATTCAATTGAGATGCTGGACTTGTGCTTTTGGGAGCTGAGGTTTTGGTCTTTCATCACGTTTGCAATTGGCACTTAAGGCCGTGCCTCATTCATCTCTTGGATGGCTCTAACTTGTATGAGGATTGAGAGAGGTTTGTGGCATCTCCCAATAAGCCATAAAAGACCTAAAGATAACAAGTGTCCCTGGCCTTTTGAGAAAAGACACCCCTACCCAAAATAATTTTCTCTGTTTAATCTCTCTAATCTTAATCAGGATCCACCACCAGTCCCCAGATCTCGCAAGACTTAATCTAAGACTTCCTGGCAACCTGCCATAATGGTCCCACCACCATGCCCCATTCTTGTCATTGACAATTCCACAAATGAAAAGTGGATATCCTTCAGTGTACGTGTCCACACATAAATGCAAAGGGCTTCTTGCAATCTCATTCCCCCAAACATGATTTGCAGGATTCTTAGGTTAACTCACCAATTCCAAAAATACACCCTCCAGAAGCCCTAAAAACCCTAAACCAAATACCAAAAATAGCCATGGTGTCATAAAAATCTGTAAAAATAAATAAAATCCATTAAATCCCAAAAAATTGCAATAAACATGAGAAGAAACAATTTTTAACAAATTAGAGAACACTACCACCACAGTGAAATTATGGGAATACCTTTCATAAGTAAAATATGTTTTGAAAACGTTTTGGCTTTTTGACATGGGTATGACTAACTTGACTCTTCAATTAAACTGTTCTGAAGATTGGCAGACTTAGATGGACTGATGTACATGTTCTTTTCACACTGTAGGGACATATGATGCATGCCTGTTTTCAGACTATGCATATTAAGCATCCAAGCATGTGGCATCGTGTTTTGTTCGAGTCTCAATTCTGCAAATCCCAACAATTCAAGTTCTTTATTACCCAATTCCTTCATCTATCACACTATGCAATCTGTGGGCTTTGAGCATGAAATCATAGTAAATGGTCTAATCTTCCTGCTAGATACCTAGACATAGAGTCGGGTTCTAAAAATAGTGCCAGGCATTAGTGGCTGGTACTGCATGTACCTAGTATGCTAGTGGGGAGCTCTTTTCAGGAGTAATCCCCACTCTAGCCCGTGGTCATATCTGCCGGCATGTGTGAGTAGCATGTATCACGCAATTGAGTCCTAGACTCAGCATGAGGGCCTCACATCTGCCTCCTCAAGGCACCAGATTGCATGTGGGATCAACTGCAGAAAGCTGTCAACCACAGAATTGATCAGCAGTCCGAGGAAAATGTGTTAAAAATGATATATACTGGTCAGTCCCTACGTCCCATTCCATACACTAGAACTCGGTCCAACACCAGCTATGCATAACCATCGAATAAAGATGCACATCTACAACTGCAAACATTCATGTATAGCACGAGTAACATGAAAGGAGACAATTTATCATAATTAATTTTGACTAGTCCAAAATTGCGATTAATCATGCTTTGACAAAGTGAAATGTAAATAGTCTCTTTAAATTCCGTTTCTTACCTCATTTTTTACAACTGCATTCACGATTTTCTCTAGAAAAGGTTCACACTCACATTTGAAGACAACACTTTGAAAAGGATGAGAACTAAGAGTCCCATACAATCATTCACCTGTGTTGCATAATTTTCTGGAAGAACTGTCTCCTGAATGATCCAGTTTTTAGTTGTTCTCAGGATTGAGAGAACTTACATTGCAAGTAGAGGATATGTTCCCAGGGTACTCGTGAGTCCAGAATTCACTTATTTTAAGCTGGAATTGTGGTTTATTTCTAGGTTCCAGTCCAATCATATGGTCAGCTTTCCTAATCCCAAAGTTGCTACTACTTAGGAAACGGATTTGAATCATGTATCGAAATTGAGTCATCAGGTCAGGACATGCATTGAAAACCGGCTAAAATATTTTGCATGAGTTTCATCTTTGTTACATATGTGTTTACGTTATGTTGCACGGTCAGTCATATTATCTTGATCCACTGTTTTCACGCATTATGTATTATGTAACTCATTATCTCTGCATTGGTTTCTTGTTAGGTGTACCCATGCCCTATTCCAGATCTTTCATCCAGGTGTCCCCGGGTTATTTTTGGCAGATTTCATGGGAAATTTCCAGATTCTCTCAAACTTACAGGTTCCTTGCCTGGTTGGACCAATTTGAATATTGATGTGAAGGTTCAGAGATTAGAGAACATTCCTTTTGTTAAAGTAAGATGTCAAGGTTTTAAGATCTCAGTTATACTCATTCTGAGTATCAGTAGTCTTCCTTAGATATTTCCTATTTACATGCAAAATCTGATTCACAATCTGTACTACACAAAGAAAAGTATATGTTGCTTATCTCTTTAGGAACTTGCTTGCAGTTCGAAATTTGAAATTTCATCCGTAGGGCTGATGATGTTTTGATATTCTGTTTTTGATATATCTGTTGTTGGTGGCTGCCAATCAGTCATTCATAATATGAAATTGTAAAATTATTGTTTGAGTTTTTTAATATAGACTAGGTTATTCTTATTTTTGTCAGAGGTGTTGTGTCATAAACTTGTTAGCCTCATTTTATAAAAATAAATTCCAGAAAATAGGAAGGAAAATCTCAATGAAATAGATAAAAGTGTAAAAGTAGGAAAATATATTCATGTACTAGGTCCAAACTACTATTAAATCAATAGCACATTACTACAATTTTGTTTAATTAACATTTACCTAAGTCTCCCCAAAACAGTATCATATAAGCATATACTTTGAACTTCAAAACTAGAAACAAAACCAAACATTGACATCTTGAACTTGGAATTGATATCATAACACAGAGTTGAATATTTCTAGTAAAAAATTCATAAGAACTTTAATTTGTGTCAACTTTTAAAGCATCGCTGATGATTACTAATTCACAACAACTTATATCCTTACATTAGAGGATCATGGGAACTAGTGGAAAAGGACATATATATGAAGGATATAATGTGATATGCAAGGGAAAACTAATAAATAGACTTTTATATCTGTCTTAGTATTCATATGCAATAATTGACATTGCCATATGCATATTTGTAATGTTACATTGTTAATAAATATAAGGAGATCCAAAACCTAAGTTTGTCTTGGACAATCCATTGTTCATTCACCCATTCTGCTTCTCTAGTCATGCATGTCATCTTCCCTTATTTCCTTGAATAATTTTCATCTCAGACAAAGAGGGCTTGTAAAATGGCTCTAACTGCGGCTTATCTAACTTTTCCTTGTTGGAAGAATAGTTCTTGCATGAATTGAAGTGCAATATATACATGTGGAATCAGCCCATCACCAATGCTGGCCTAGTCACTCAGAAAAAAGTCCTATGAATAAGTGATCACAAATATATTCAGGGAAAAAAATATTAGGTGTGTTTATGGTTGATGGGAAAAATCATAGTCTATTATTCCAAATACTTCCCTTATAATCTCTCTTGGATGTTTTATTTTTGTCTAAAATTTAGACAGTTAACATATTCAAAAAAAGTATTCCAAATGCTTCCCTTTATAGATTGCAAATATCTGGGGTATTTAAGTTAGGGTTTTTCCTTCTCCCTACCATATACATGAGAAATGCTATTCTGATATAATTGGTGATTGTGAATTCATCTGTTTTTGTAGCGGTGGAGACTCTGTGATTTAATGCTAAATTGCATATAGGCTATATTAATTCTTTGGCATTCTCTGCCAGATGCTTGCTAAACAACACATTGATCTTCTCACAGCCCAAGCTTGGTTCCATGAAGACAAACACCTAGAGGAGCAGGTTAGGTGCAACTTAAATTCACAATACAAGTTTCTTACCAATAGTACAAAATAATCTTTAGTGAATACTGATATAGATGATCTTCAGTTTTTGTTTACATAATCATTTGCATATCTTTCTTATGCATTACGGATAAGATATTCAATTTCTCTAGCAGTGAGAAAGGTATAACGTCCAAATATACAAATGCACACAAGCAACTCATATGAATCCTGCGTTCATCTTTTTTTTTCTCATAAAATGGCAGTTGAAGACAGTTGCATATGGTTATTTCTTTAGTGGAATACTGGATCACTGTTTAATTATTGGCATTTTGAGTTTTGACACAAATGACCATGGAGTTGAAATTGAAGGCCAAAATTTCCTGCTTATATCGAAGTCCTCTGAGCCAAACTCATTCACATTTCTAGAACTCATTGCCCTATCATTTAGGTTTGGCACTAACTTTTGTGAGCAACTGTTGTTTGCTTACGACTTAGCTAAGTTCTTTCTGATGGAAACGAGATAGCTCTTGGTGAGGCTCCCCACTCTATTAAAAAATCTGCATTACATTTACCAAGTGCCTGATTCTCAGAACCAAGAAAGGGGATAGATATTATTGTGTTGTCCAAGCTAAGTTAGTCGTATCATGACTAGGTGACATCAGGTCATGTTATGGTCAAGTAAATAGACACTCTACAGTATGCGTGGATGTGGTAAAATGCTGGATGCATTATGCAATCATGGATTGGCCAGGGTTTCTGTTTTCAAGGAAGCAGCATGATCTAGACCTACTAGGTGCTCACTTGTAGGGATAATGGTTAATGTATTTCTTTATTCAAAAGCAATTCTTATGCAAAAAATAGCCATTTGAATTCCTGGGTAATACTTCAGATTTCTCGAATCCTTATTCTCGCAGTTTGCTTTCAAACTTGATGTAAATAGTGATATGATATATTCCTTCTCCATGACAATGATATCATCAACACACAACACAAGATGTGCAAGAGCTAACTTGCATGTGTTTGGTACATTTTGGTGCAAATGTAAGCTGGTCTGATAAATTAAACCTGCTTTGCCATATTATATTGCCCACCAATAAATGACTTTATGATGCAGTAGACAAGTTACTCATTTCTACTAAGGAAAGGCATTTGTAATGCATGATACTTTTTATTGTGTCATTTTTGTACAAGTGAGTTAAGATATCTGGAAAGCCTGAATGAATTGAGCCACATTATTCCTAGGGTATGATGTGGCAGGAAATATTTAAAAGTATATCTTCAGATGTAGTGATTTGTGGAAAAGAGGTAGGAAGAGCAGGTTAAACTTTTGGAATGTATATTGGATATTGAGATGAATGGTTGCAGAGTTCACAAGTGGTGCCTATACGTGTGTTGTTAGTCTTAGGAACCAAAGGTTTTGGAAGTATAAAGATACTAGAGAATTTTCTTTTTCGAGGGTGGGATATCCAAAGCTTGCATATTCGCTAAGAACAGGTATTTTTTGTACATTTTTATATGCAATCATGCCAAATCCAACCCAAAGTACTACATTACTACAAAAAATACACAACCCATAACCAATTAACCTAACCATAATCCATACCAATCCATAGCCTTAATTCATAATTCCATATTATTTAGTAATCCATAGTAACCAAACCAAAGTATATCCATACACTCTATATTCCATAAACATAAACCATAGTACCATACTACCTTATACACATTTGATACAACTATGGGTACATGTAAATAACAAATTAAAACATTATAAAATATTAAAATCCCCGTAATCTAAACCAAAGGACTAGCACAACCAAAAATACAATACAGTCAATCAATAATCCATATATACAGTTAACACTTTCAAAAAAAGAAAAAATCCATAGTCCATACTCCATGCACATAAGAGGAGGAAATAAGAAAAAAAAATTTAGACTTGAAGACTCAATAATCTTCAGGTCATTAGAAAAAGTGGGGGCAACCTAATCATATGCATCGGATGTTGACTCCATCACCATGGGAATCATCTCCCTCTTCAATATAAAGCTCGTTCTTAAACTTTCTTACAAGGGGAAACATACCCCATAATTACCATCAGGATGTTTCTTGAACCAGTTTATTACCCCTTAGTATATTTTTTATAATAGTTACACCTTATGCAATTTTTATCCTACAGATTCAGGTTATAACCATATTTTCAACTCAGATTACCACTTCTAGTGGAACCTGAAGAAGACATCGAAATAACAAAAAAGTATCAAATACAAAGATTTTTTATTAACCTTTATGCTCGATTTTCAATCTTCCATGTTTGAGATGTTTGGCAATCTCAAAAGCTCTCTAATAACCCCTTAATGAGCTTCCTAATAGATAAAATTGAATGCAAAACAAAAGGATAATGTTTGGATCAATTTTTTGAAGCTTCAAATTCGAAGTTAAATCCAACCAATGTTGAGATTTGAAAAAAGTTTTGGTTTTTTTTTTTGCTGTATTTAGAGGAAAAAGATGAGATTAGGGGTTTAGAAAATGCCCTCCTTCCCCTTATTTGGGGAGAAAAATTACTGGAAATACTCCCACATGAAGGGCATTTCCACCCTTAGGCGAATGCAGTCTATGTGCACTGCTTAGGCCTAGGCAGTGGGCACCTGCCTCCCTGGGTGGGCATCCAAGGACACCCCTTCTAGAAGGCCCGCCCAAGCCTGGGAAAGGCGTTGAGCCCCCCTGGCTTGCCTAGGCATTGGGCTGGCTACTCTTTAGAACATTGATTCTTTACTTTTCATGGAGGGGATATATGACATTTCTTCTCATCATGTGGCCTCTACACCACAAATTACTTTCCAAACTATTGTTATCTGTATCTCTTGGTTAATCAGATATTGGCTGTCTAATTAGCATTGCACATTGAGAATGATTTTTTTCCTAGATCTTTATGGCATTTCTCTAGTAGATACTCTCCCAGAATGGCCTTCTGGCGTACTAATAAAAGAGGACATGATATTTAGAAGATCGTCCTAGGTCATCTTCCGGTTTAGCGAGACGAAAGTTGGATATTTCCAAGTGAGATACTTTGTAGGATAAGCTTTTCAAGTGACTTTCTTGAGTTGATTTACACTCAAAACCATGATTACTGAAATGTCAATGACTTGTTCCTATTTGCATTCTTGAGCCACATTTAGTGGATGAACACGTGGCATCAACTAGAAGATAAGTCTATAGGAAAAGATAGTTTAGGAAAGGTACCAATTGTAGAGAGACATTTAGGGTAAGGTATCCCTATAAATTTTCCAAACTCATATATTTTTATATGATTCCCTAGAAAATCGTTAACCAAGTCTCCGAAGTGTAACAAGAATGGCTCTTCTCAAACCGGATCTCCATAACCCAATTGAGTTTTCTAAGGAGACACTCTCAATTTCTAAATTACTTTTTTCAAGTTACAACTCCTATCCTTTCCTGCATTCTCTCCTTATATCCTCTACTTCCCTTCCTATTTTCCTTGCACATTTGTTTTAAGCCTGCTGTAATTTGATTTCCAACATTCGTGCTTAGTTTCATATTTGTATCCAACTTTCTACTTTTCTATTCTGTGTTTTAAATTTTGTGCCATATTTTACTAAAATACCTAGATTATTCTTTTTTGGGTTATAAGCCCATTTTCATTTTCATCTCGTTATATTCTCCATGCACAATGCAGAGTAACTAAATACAAATTAATCATCATCATCATCATCATAGCCTTTTCCCAATTAATTGGGGTCGCCATTATGCTCTATTTAGGGCCATACCCTCAGTGAGGAACTAAATATAGATTGTTGGTCGGTAATTAAGAAAAGCATATAAATTAATGACTAGTTAAATACATATTAATTAAAAACAAATTACTATTGAAATTTCCTTATTAATTAAAAACAAATTACTATTGAAGTTTCCTTTCTTCTTGCAAGTTCTCCAAAAGTTAATCCATATCTCCAAAACCCAATAGAGTTTTATAGGGGGCAATTTCTAAATTTCTCAAGTTGAACTACTATCACTTCCTACATTCTGTGTATTCTCTACTTCCCTTCCTCCTCTTACACAATTTTTTTTCTTTATTTGCCTTTTTAAATTCATTTCCAACATTCATACTTAGTATTTTTTTTTAGTCCTCTAGGAATTGGGCTTGGGCTATTTACCCCATTAAAACATAAATAAAAAGGGAATTCGGCTTGGGCTTGGGCTTGTGATTGATTGGTTAGCAGCTGAGATTAGCAGAGCTACTGAGGTTAGTAGAGCTATATCTCAAGTTTGATTCTTATTGCAAAAAAAGACTTTCCTATTTTTCTATTTTTACATTTTGATTTTTTTCCATATTTTACTTCAATATCTTGATTCTTTTCTGGGTTACACGCCCTTCTGTGCATCTATTTGGGTTCATATGTATCTATTCATATTCTCAATGTACGACACAAAGTAATTAAACACAAAGTCTAGTTGATAATTAACCAAAGCACATAATTAGTGCCTAGATAAATATAGAGCGATTAAAACTAATTTCAATTGAAATCTCCTTTCTTCTTGCAGGTTGTGAAAATGAGCATGCACACTGGCATTCCATCAGAATTCACTCACATGGTTCTTTTCCAGACAGAGAGAGAAAAACACTCCTCTCTTGTGCATGAACTAAAGCTGGTAAGCATCTCTCTCTCTCTCTCTCTCTCTCTCTCTCTCTTGTCTAAAACTGAACATTTTTTAAAAAGAGTAAGAATCTGTCTAAATGTGAGCAGTATACATTGAAACTCTTTCTGATAACCTATGTTTTTCAACTCGGCCATAACCTTAGATGAGTAACTTTTGCAAAGTTCAAGTAGACTCTACCAAGTAGTGGAAAGGGCCAATAGGCCCTAAAAAATAACTATTTTTTTAAAAAAAAATTAAACATAAAAACTGTATATTGAAATAAAACCAAAATTAACCAAAAAAGTCCAAAAACGATAATATATATAAATATAACATGTATTCAGAATAATTGATCTGTGGTTGGAGATATTTCAGAAAAATCCAAAAAAAAAAAACATAAAAATGAGTCATATAACAAGAAAAACTCACGAATAATTGTACAAACCCAAGTATTCAGCTTAACAAAGAGCCAAGTCCGAGTAACTCAGCTGAGTTTGGAGTTATAGTTGTGTTATACACATTCCTTCCGCTGATTACATTAATTAGTTATTACTCATGCCACTTGCCAACAGTCTCCTTTAGTTAATTCACCTGTTACCTTTGGTAGTTACCGGTGCCGAGGTACTTGGGCCTTCACCAAGACGAGTTGTTTGGGCGAGTCGGAGTAACTCGCTTGAGTTCAGCCCTTTTGGTTGTTACCAGTGTCGAGGTACTTGAGCCTTGGGTGAGTCCAAGTAACTCGCTTGAGTTCAGCCTGAGTTAAAAAAAATTAAAACAAAGACAAAACAAAGTATGATATACATAATATAACCTCCTGTTTTCTAACATCAAATGTCAAAGAGCGAACTGATAAAAAAGAGAAGGAGCATATCATCAACTGGGCTGCAGAGACGCCCACATCTGACAACCTCCATGGATCTGGAGAAAGATGCACCATGCAGCACAAGACGCATTAGTTAAGGTCTAGGTAACGCTACCTTGGGATGGTTCTCATGGGAGGTCCTGGGTTCGATCCTTGTGAATCCCTTTTTTTGTCTTGGGAACTCTGGCCGAGTCCCGGTGGTACACTGTGAAGAACTGTTTGGGCCTCCCTCCCTCTCTCTCTCTCGCTAAGGAAATAGTCTAAGTGGATATTCAATCATTAATGTAAACCCCATCGTCCATATTAGGAAGTGATTGGAGTCTAATCTCTCTTTCTCTCACTCTCTCTCTGTTGCATGAAAAAAGGGGGCAACAGTTGCCCGCTTGCTATATGTGGACTCGCTCAATCCAAAGTTGTCGGCCATAATTCAACTGAATTTACTTATTAAACCAACACTTCGCAGGGAAATAAGGTTGATTTCTCAGAGTACACGACCTCAAAAGCCAGCAAGATCACATTCGTACATGGCCTCACTGTCGGCTTTGGAAGCATCGAGGCAACTGAAAACAATATTCCTATTGAATCCAGCGAATTGAACGTTTCCAAGTCCATTTTCAACATTGGCGATGCACTCAATATCAGTGTGATCGGTGACTGCTGCTGCGTCTGTTGCGGAGAAGATGCAGAGCGCGAGTGCTCCCGCCTCTCTAATAACTGCGTCATCGCCATGACGCAGTTTTGCAGTGCCCTTTCATGCTTTGCTTGCATCAATTGTTGCCTTGAGGTTTGTTGTGATGACTTGTGCGACATGTAAACCGTTTGTATATTATGTTATAATTTAATAGATGAATTTCATGTGGGATTTGTTCCTTTTGATAGCTTCCCCTAGCCTAGTTGCTCTCTCTCTCATTTCCTTTCTTCCCCTAGTCTAGTTCTCTCTATCTCATTTCCTTTCTTCCCCTAGTCTAGTTGTAATTTAATAGATGAATTGGACCCGGAACCGGCGCACCAAGTCGGGGATAGGACCGGAACTCAACCCACGGATCCAGGTCTATAGATAAAGAAATATATGAAGAAATACAATATATATGTATTTTTTTGGTGAATGGTATTTTATATTATATCCTTGATAATATTAGCATGTATTTGTATTTATGTACACTTGGGCGGGTTAGGTTGAATTGACATGAACCGATATTATCTAAGCTGGTCTTGGATCAAGATTTGACCCAGTTGGGTCGAGGTCAGTTAGACCTTGGCCCAACCCCTTGTCTGGTTAACCTGACCCAATTCCCCACCCCTCGTTCTAACTATTTGACTTAAAATGAGTATTTATACCATACGAATGTGTACTAAGTCCGAGTGAAGAGGTGGACACAATAAAAAAGAATCCTATCTTTGGAGAATATGTAGGAGTGTCTTAAAAATGGAGAGTTTAGGGTAAACAATACAAGGTATATTATTCTTTGAACAAACAAATTCTCACCCTTACAGGATAGAGATAAAAGGTTATCTTTATTTACATGATTTTTTCGTGTTATTTCTTTTAATCTAGGTTAAACTATAGTGATCAAGATCGCCAGCCGTACAAGGGATCAAGCATGGCATGGTTGAGATCCATCCTTGCATTCTAGTGGCGATGTACAGGAAATCCTTTTATAATTGCAAACATTGGCGCTCACCCATGAGCTTGTCATTCCAAATGGGCCGGGTCATGAGTTAGGTAGGGAACCCTCCAACAATCTTGATTGCATGAGTGAGTTCATGGCGGCAAATAATTGAAAAAAAACCACGATGATGAAGACCTTGAAAACCAGGTTGGGCACAGCCTGTTGGTAATGGTACTCTTCTAAAACCACCTGAAATCGACACGCCTTCAAACCGCAAACCGGGTATCTTCAGCTAGAGATAGGGCATTGGATGAGGAGAGAGAGGACAATCATTGGAAGCGAACCAGGTCATAAAACGCTTATGCGTGGTGTGCGCATGGGAGAGAGAGAGAGGGGTTAGGAGAAGCATGCTGGCAATGGAGAGAGAGAGAGGTTAGGATGAGCATGTCGGCAATGGACGGGGGGAGAGAGAGATGGGTTAGGATGAGCATGTCGGCAATGGAGGAGAGAGAGTTCGGTTAGGACGTCGGCAATGAAGGAGAGAGAGGTGAGCAAGGTTTTGGTTCTATTACATAAAGGGAAAAGTTTATATAGAGCCGAGGCTCTAAACAATCAAATTTGAGCTTCCGTAAAAAATTTAACTAGAAGAGCTTACCTAAAAAATTTAACTAAAAGAGGTTTTCATGCTCAAATATCCTCAAATTGATCATCTCAACGTCAAGATGCACGGACATGAAAAAAAATGGATTTCATATTTTGAAAATAGTATATTTTATAACGTATTTTTGGACCGTCAATTTTCAAGATTTTCAAAATAATTTCAAGATTTTCAAGTTTTCATGATCTATCGATCTACACTATATTTTAAACTTCAAACTTTATGAATAAAGATGAAAATAAAATTTAAGGTTCGTACAAATATGTTCAGTATTGAAACCACATTTATCGATAGTATTTGAAGGTAGGCTCTAATTTGATTGTTTAGAGCCTAGGCTCTACACAAACCGCACCCTTACATAAACTGGAAGGAAAAAAGTTTTTTAAGGTGGCGGCGAAAAAGATTTTTCTTGGTGTCGGCATTTAAATAAGTTTTTGGGCTCAAAAAGAAAATAATTTCCATTGGAACTAAATTTCTATCCCAGAATTTGATACCAATGGCAGACATAGACAATTTCCCCAGAAAACTATTTCCTGGTAATCCTTTTCTAAGATCCATACGGCCCCTAAAGCTCCTTATTACTGGCTTAATTCACATAAACTTGAGCCAAGGATGAGAACTTTTGGGCTTGGTTGAATTCAAGTTGCACCCAAAACACATTTCTCTCATAAGAGAACCAACTCTTGCTAATGATTTTCAAGCTAGTACACGAGGACCGCATAAGAAAACATTAACAAAAGGAAAAGTTTATATAAGATTGCCACCTTAAAATGTACAATTAAAGTCAACTCGACATTGAGATGTATAGAGATGGAGAAACCAAGATAAAGTAAGTTCTAAAAATAGTACATATTGCAATACATTATCTTGACCGTCCATTTTCATGATTTCATGCATTTGCATAGTTGATTTGAACTACTTATGAAATTTCTCATTAAAGTTTGGAGGTACACCTTAATTTGGTTGTTTAAGGTTGCGACCTTATGGAATCCACACCATCAATAAAATAGAAGATAAAACAAAGTTATTTCTTTAATTTTATGGATTTTGGAGTTTCCATGTAAAAAATAAAAGGGGTTTACCCATGTTCTAAATTTAGAGCACCACTTGTTTCAGCTGTTTATGACTTCTCATCTAAATCAAGAGCACCACTAGATTTCTCACTAGATTCAGCTCTTACCGGCTTTTCAGAACTTAGAACATGGGACCTGTCTTTTGTCACATTCTCCGACACATGTTTGTCGACCTTTACTTCTTCATCGCCTGAACCTATCGAGATGTGGTGGAAGGTCTCTTGTATTTTAGTGACTCCTTTCTCCACAAGCTCTATTGCTTGGGTTATTGTTAGAACCACATCCTTCCTAACCTGAGATTTCATAACCAATTTGTATTTTAGCTCACGTGTTTCTTTCCTACATCCATGTGTCATGAATATAAATGTAGGCATTTAGAACATATTATGCACATTAACTGTAAAATACATGAGTCGTCATCATCATGAATGCATCCACCTAAGGCTTCAATGATGCATGCAAGTTTGCAAGTTAGTGTGTGTGAATTATACTTAGATAGATTCAAGCTCTTAGTTGTGCAAATTTACGTGTGATGCTTATGTATGTATGCATGTGCATATGTGAACACATACTAGCATACATACATATTACATTCTACATTGTACATAGAAGCATATGCCCATCAAGAATCAAGTTCTTGGAATGCATTCATGAAGATACATGGGCATGTCACTGTGCTTTTGTAGCCTCATGTGCTCATAATAAAGACATATACATGTGTTCATCTAGATATATGCTCATGCCGTTGTGTGTGTGTATTTTCATGCGCTCATATAAAAGAAGCTCCACATGCATGCTATTGTGCTTGCTTATGTCCATGAGCTGACATAAGCTCATATCAAAGAAACTCATATGCATGCATGTGTTCTTGTAGATTCATGTGCACACCATTGTGTTTGTGTTTGTTCATGGGCTCAGGGCATATAATCTAGCACGCTGGCATGTGTTCATGCAGATGCATGTGCATGCCATAGTTTATACGTACATTCATGCTCGGAGTGAGGGAACTCACATGTTCGCCACACCCAATGACAACATCCTGAACACTCTCGGTAATGCTCGTACCAGGAGCCTTGACATAAGTCTCAGTTTGCTCCACAAGAGCTGGTTCTTGTTCTCCTTCCTCCTCCAACTTGAATGTGGCTTTTGTTGCTGGAGTTGTTACTTTCCCATGCTCAGATACTGGAAGGAACCGATAAGGTTCAGCAGAGAAAACATAAAAATGGGCGATCTCTGCAATGGCCATCTGTAAATATATCACCATGAAAACCATCAAAAAAGAGGAAAAAAGGGAAAAAAAAGAAGAAAGAAACACTGTGCTGATTTCTCCTTCATGATCATACATATAACCATGACAGTCCATTGAAGCTTCACAGAAAGATAACTAGTTCAACATTAAAATTTTTATTACAATATTGCTCTGCCCCCTCCATTTCTATCCGTGTATTGTCCATCTTAAAGAATGATACATCTGTGTGTTTATGTGCATCAGAGAGAGAGAGAGAGGGAGAGGTCGACTTACTTCAATGCAGATGAGAAAATCCTGAGGGCCACTTTGAAACCTCCCTTGCTTTTGCAAAATGCCAAGTGAACAAAGGATTGCAATACCCAAACCTTGCCACCACGTCGCAAATACAATCGCTTTAAAACTAATGAACTTTGCTAGTGGTCTTATAGGCGCTAATCTATGATGAGTTGCATTGTAAAATTGCACGAGACAGTACAGAGCCCATGTTTGGCTGAAGTTTATTACAACCACTATATATGGGTATCTGCAACAGACAAATCATGAACTCAACCATCAATAGAGAAAATGCAAGAAACTTTGATAGAGGAAATCTGTTCCGTAGTAAAAGAAGAATAGGGAGAAAAATATTTTCAAGTCACTAGTCCCATTTAACATTGCTAGGAGAATGCCATAGATCAAAAGTCTCTATGCGAATCAAAACCAACATTTCACTCCGATCCTATGCAACTCAAGAAAGCACAAAGATTCTAAAATTCACCGCTAGACGTTTACATGTTTTTGCCATACATTCCCCTCCAAAATCTGTTTACTGTATAATTTTTGGATTATTTCAACACTTCAAGAGATTGGTGCAACACAGAGGCATCTCAAAAAGGATCACATGTTGGGCGGTGCATCTCAAACGGAGAGGAAGAAAATGCAAAAATAACACAAATTAGAAAAAATTCAACATCCCTACAGAATAGATGCCTTTCAACACCTGCAGGTTGATTTATTACCAAGTCTATAGTTTCTAAAGGCATATTAAACCTTGTTTCAGTCAAAATGATCCCAAAGGAAAAAGATGTTCATAACCATAATACCACTTAACTTTCCCATCACCATAAACTCCAAAGAGCTCCAATAACAAGGCTAAGAAGGCACACTGTGTCTTCAGAATCATCTGAAAAATGCAAGAAAATTGGAAGGGAGCCACAGTCAGTGAAGAACTAAAATAAAATAAATAAAATAAAAAATGAAAAATTCCTCCCACTTACATACTGTACAATTCCAAATTTTACAATTGAAGACAATCTCTTTCCAAGCTTAGATGGTCCAATGAAAAAGTCGTGGAATCTAGGCACCTTGGCAGCTATATTTTTGCCCTCATCTTCTAGCAATGGCTTGGTGAGTTGCTTCCTTGATTCAACTTCAAGCAACTCAATGACCCTCTCTTCCCCACCTAGAAGAGCATTTCTATTTATCAAAATAAATGGGTACCAAGCAACCTCGACTAGAATCATTCATAGAAAAATGGCTTTCAGTGGTAGCCTTGGACTGATTCAAGTAAATCATGAGGAAAATAAATACGGCTTAGTGTAGTGACTATTAGCAAGCCAATAATTAAGGACAATGTTCACACCGGCACCAGCACATACATACATAATCTCGGAGCAAACTTGATAAAATTACTAGATTGGTCGGTGTATAAGACCATCCAGAACTCTTAAGGAATTTAAGAATCTTGAAGTTCATATAGAATAGTATGTAACTGAAGTATATATGTATAAATACTGAGGCTAGACAAGCTAAACAACGAGATTACGGAGGCTAGAGAAAATATTCATCAGATTATATGGCTTTCTAGCTTCCAAATGGACCAGATAACTGAGCTTACCGAGGCAGGCAACCAAATAGCTTCCAAAACAGTATAAGGCAAATGCTTCATAACAATTCCTTAAAATGTCGCATTCAATAGAGATACTGGGGTTCCAAAGAGACAATAACTGAAAAATACAAAGAACAAATGCTTAACTCCTTGTACAACCAAAAAACAATGTAGACAAAAGTTGAGACCATTGCAAGGGATGTTAATCAAGTGAGTCTTAGGTATAACAAATCAGAGTATAAGTAAGACTAACAAGTAATAAAAAACTATATAACAAGTAATAAAAAATTATGAAGGATATAAAAAATACAACTAATAGAAGGGGTTAACTATGCGCCATGCTCAGAATGTTAGAAGCTTCAAAGCCTTTTATGCTAAGACATGTATTGGTGAGAACACATAAGCACTTCTCTTTCTTTCATTCTTTAATCATTGGTAATATACACGATTAAGAGCAAATTTTCTAGTGCGTGCTGCCCTTCAGTAAAACAATAGCATATTTGCAACAGTGTCAGTCTCAAAAAAAAAAAATAGTACATTTGCAACAGTACAATGATTTTGTCATTGAATATGTCATTTAAAAGTTCCCTTCAGTAAAACAATAGTATATTTGCAACAACGTTAATTTCAAAAAAAAAAAAGTACATTTGCAACAGTACAATGATTTCGTCATTGAATTTGTTATTTAAAAGTGAACTCTGATCAAAGGTGTTTGCAAGAAACTACGCAACCTTTAATTCAATATCATCAATCTATTCCTACTATCAGAGATTGAGGTTCATATGTTACTCACTGATTCACAGGCATAGACAGGAACCATGAAAAGAACACCAACAAGCCATTTTTGCTCCTGAAATATTAAACAAATGGGATTGTTAGATAACCTATGATTCTTAGGCCCCATTGCTCACAAAACCCAGCACTAAACTATGAGGATAACCAAAAAATAATCCCATGTAGTGGAACCTTAGCTTTACTTGTAAGAAAGGAGATTTCAAATATATGCTTCACATAATTTGAACAAATAAAAAATCTCGAGTAAAAATGATATCAAATGGCATTGAACATCAGCAAAATCCTAGGAATATAACAGCAAATAAAAAGTTCATTTATTATTCATTCTTTTCTTGGATAACTTGTATGTAAGATGCCATCCTTAGCCATCAACATTGTATAAATTATGCCATTCTATTTTTTCTAATCCCTCTCCTACACATTAATGCCATCTAAGCCCCCCATTACATTGAGATTGTCACCCCACTTAAGAATGGTCCTACACCATTGGCACATGGAGGCTTAGATGTACCAGTGGCAGCTAGAACATCAGATT
The DNA here is from genome assembly GCF_000471905.2 of Amborella trichopoda. The sequence goes on from NW_006497396.1 coordinate 1,248,099, forward strand.
CGCATTGATGGCCCATCCAAACCATTGGTGGGGCCTCCCCCAATCTAAACCAATAAAAGAGGGTGGGTACCCCACACAGACGCATGCTTACATACATAGAGATACATAATTAAACACACACACAAACAAACATAGAGACAAAAGCTCATATATATAGAAATACATAATTAAATACATACATATATAACAAAAATGATTATATAGGCCTAAGCCAACAGATAGTATAGACCTAAGCCAACAGGCAACAAAGGGGAGAAACAAGAGCCATCCTTGATGAGCACAAACCATCCATTTGGCAGACATTGGATCACGGCCTTCAAGAAGTCAAAATGCACAGTGGCCGCCATCACTTTTTGCATAGGATCATATTTGCCTTTCCCTATGGATGTATGTTTTAGTGTGCATTCTATCTCCTAAAAATTGCATGTATGTGTCATCATATTTTTTTTTTTGGGTAATTAGGCGGGGACGACAAGCCCCTACCCGTTTTTTCAAATAGATTAAGGAGTTAGCTTTTTTGAAGGTGTCAATTGGAAACCACAAATATGATCACCTAAAATTAAGAAGAAAATTAAAAATAAGAGAGCCTAGGCTTTAAAGCTCTTATTTTTACTAACAAATATGATCAAAGATTCGAAGTGGTGAGAAAAGACATAGGAACAGATATAAGGATTTGTGACCTCACTGAAGGTATGACCCTTAATAGAGGCATACCAAGATTCGTGTAACGGACTCCAATTAGTTGAGAAAAAGCTATGACGATGATAATAAAATATGAGATTTTTATGGTCATATGGATTATAGTATCATATGATTCAATGAAAAAAGAAAAGAAAAGAGAGATTAAAAAGAAGAGCTGGGGATATTTTTCTTATAATCACTTCCAATTAATAAGAATTATTTATCAAAAATATTAACAAAGAAAATTACCTATATGCTTTAGCAAGGAGGAGAAACAAACCGCCGGATTGGCGTATGATCGGAGGTGCTGAAGAATTAGAAAGATGGAGAGGGTCATAGCAAGCATAACACATAGCCCACCAATGATAAGAGCTGGAGTATGAGGCTTGGTGTACGTTCCCAGCAGTCCCAATCCATGGTCCAGAGCCATTCCAATAACATCTTCCTAAGTTTTGAATGTTGAACAAGGAAAATGAAGCAATGATACTAGCGAAAGAATAATGTATATCGAACCTGAACATCAAAAACAAATTTTGGATTAATTTATTTATTACTGCCAACACTCAGTGTGGACAAAACAAATTTCATGTTTAGGAAAATCGTCTCATACCCTATGTTTACTATAGATTAATCATTTTTTAGTGCAGTTTTTGCATAGCCACTTTCTATAATTGTCGATGGGCTCAATTTTTTTTCTTTTTTTTTTTTGTGGCTGGAGACCGAGAATTGTTCCGTATTGATTGAAGTGCTGGGAGTGAGTTAAAAGCAATGTTACAAGCCAGCATTGAATGTCTCCAAATGCATAGAAATTATCTAAATGTCAAAAACTCACCTACTCATATTTGTCTCTCAATTTTTTTTCTTTGCTATTCATATATAAAATCACATATTTGTCTCTCATTTTTTTTTCTTTCTTTGCTATCTATATAAAAAAGAAATATGAAAACTAAAACAAGGATGCCTGTAAATTTAATCCATGGGGTCCGATTTGGGTCTACCACTGGATTAGGTTAGCATACTAGTATAGTACACTACCAAAAAAGAAAAAAGAAAAAAAAATAGAGAGCATACAATGGAGGGCACGTACACTATGCTCCCTCTCGAGGATAGTTTACTTCTACTCCCTCAAGACCTCGGTTAAAAGACCTACTTAGGAAAAATCTTTCAAACTAAAATTTTGGAAACTACCTAAAAATCACTAGATGATTAATCTCAAATAAAATAATTTAAAATTGTATAATCTCACCATTTAAATTTGTCGCTATTCAATCTTGAGACATTACTTTTTTTCAAGTGTAGAGGACCAATTAGGTTAATCTATGGTTTGAAGAGGTTACATCTCTAAAAATTGGGGTCCTTCTACCTCGATTAGAAGACCTACTTTGGAAGATATTTCCAATCTAAAATTTTGCAAACTACCTAAAAATCACCAGCAGATTATTCTCAAAAGCAAACAATTAAAAAATTGAATTTTCTAAAACTTCCATCTCACCATTTAAAATTGGACAATCCAGCCAATTAGAAACTTTTTATTGAGGCTAATCTACAGATTGAAGAGGTCACATCCCTAGAAGTTTGGGGTCCTAAAATTAAATTCTAGATGGGGCTTACATCCCTAAAAGTTTTCTGGCCACTTAGAATCTTTTTATTGAGGTTAATCTACAGATTGAAGAGGTTACATCCCTAAAAGTTTGGGGTCCTGAAATTTAATTCTAGATGGGGGTTACATCCCTAAAAGTTTGGGGTCCTAAAATTTAATTCTAGTACATCCCTAAAAGTTTGGGGTCCTAAACTTTTGTAATTCTAGATGGGGGTTACATCCCTTAAAGTTTGGGGTCCTAAAATTTAATTCTAGATTGGGGGGGGGGGTTACATCCCTAAAAGTTTGCGGTCCTAAAATTTAATTCTAGATGGGGGGGTCCAAAAACGGCATCGCCCGGACTCGAACCGGAGACCTTCA
>NW_006497396.1:1251578-1266160 GCF_000471905.2 Amborella trichopoda
TTCTAGATGGGGGGGTCCAAAAATGGCATCGCCCGGACTCGAACCGGAGACCTTCAGTGTGTTAGACTGACGTGATAACCAACTACACCACGACACCTCAGTGCACAAAAGCTATGCAGACAATTACTTCAACTGAATTTAAGAGAGAGAAAAGACGAATAGAAGTGCAACCTATTTTAGAGAGAGAGAGAGAGAGAGTACTGATAGCAAAGGTTGTATTCCTGTGAGAAAGAGAGAGAATAACAAAGTCTGTGTTCCTGATAGGAGAGAGAAAGTGTGTAATCCACACTGTGTACCAAAACTAGAGAGATGGCTCTTGGTTTACACGCATGTGCTGATCAGAGTCGTGTCGTCTGTCGTCATCATCGTTATAATCAGAGCTTTTCCCACGAGAGTGACGACAATTAAAAAACACAGCAAAGCTCAAATTTATGAAGCAATCAGAACATTACTCAGTATAAAAACATAAGAAAACTCACAGATGATCACTTTGCAAAAAGAAAATAAACAAATAAATCATTCAAAGTTTAATTAGCAAGCAACTAAATCGGATTTTATATCGTTAGACAAAATCAATTAAGGATAAAAATTATCAAATAAATGAGTAAGGAAGTATTACCAGAAAAATTGAGGAGCTTTTTAGCCCTCTCTCCTTGACGCTGAAAACCCCAAAACTCTTGCAAGTCAAAGTGTAGGACTCAGAACACACCACCTACGCTGATGCCACGTGTTCCTTTTATTTTGATGCCACGTCTGAGGTGATTCTTATTTGCTCGCCACGTGGCAGTAAAACACACAACTGCAACATTTACGCTTTTGTATCCTACCATTTAAATTTGGAAATTCTTCCCAGCTTTGCTTTTTTCTTTTTTTTTTATTTAAGGGTTGAAGTTTCTATAAGGTGTTTAATCTTAGAGTATTGAAGGAAGATGCACCGCAAAAGCATGCCGAAAATGTAGTTATGCTGCTGCAAAACCTTATGGAGGGAATTAAAGCCATTATCGCGGCATAAAAAGTGAGAGTGCTTTAAGATTGGATAGTTTCTCAGCAGAATTTTATAAATTCTATTGGGAGATCATTAATAAAGACCTGTACATAACCTTTAAGGACTTTTTTGGTAAAGGTAAGATTCTAAAGCAGATTGTTTCTACTTTTATATGTTTGATTCCTAAGGTAGATGACCCATCTGTTATGAAGGATTTTAGACCTATTGGTTTGTGTAATGTCTTTTATAAGATTATCGGTAAAATAATCTCAAGCCGTCTTAGAGTTGTCCTTGAGGACATCATTGGCCCTAGGTACGCTGCTTTTTTGAAGGGTATGATCATTTCAGATAATATTCTAATGGCAAATGAGATTATATCTCTTTGCTATAAGAATTCAACTCGTCCTAAAATGTGTATGCAAATTGATCTGAGTAGTATATATGATAGAATTTCCTGGGAATTTATTTGTGAAGCTTTGGGTTTCCCAAACCTATTTATTTCATGGATTTATCTATATATTTCGACTACTTTTTTTTTGTTCTCCTTAAGGTTTTTTCAACGAAATAAGAGGTCTGAGACAAGGAGATCTTTTATCCCCCTACTTATTTTTTCTAGTCATGGATTTCTTTCGTAGGTAATTGGACCAGGCTATGTTGCATGGATTGATACCCAGAGCCTTCCCCTTTGGGTGTGACTATGGGATTTCTCACTCATTTTATGCTGATGATGCCGTAATTTTTTACGGGGCATCTTATGCATCTGCCTCTGTAATAAAGACAATTATCATTAATTTTGATAATACTACTGGTCAAATGGTAACTCTACGAAGAACAAGGTTTTCTTCTTTAGGGTTCCACATGGCAGTCGAGCGGGGATCTTGAGAAAGCTGGGGTTCAGTGAGGTTTCCTTGCCGATGCGTTATTTGGGACTACCTCTATTTCATGGCCATCTCGGGCATAGTTATTGTCAAAAGCCTGCTTGGAAAGGTGATTGGTAGGATAGGTACATGGCAAGCTTTATGTTTATCTTATGCAGGATGTCTTCAGCTGCTTAAGTTAGTCCACAATACTTCGGCTATTTTCTGGATACTATATTTTATGCTACCAAAGAAAACCTCTAACAAGATAGAGAGGCTTCAGAGAAACTTTTTATGGGCAAAAGTTGTAGAAAATAAGGGGTTCATCTTGTTAAGTGGAAGACAATTTGCTTCCCTCTGGAGGAGGGGGGCCTGGGTGTGAGGTAAATGATAGACTTCAATATTGCAGGTATGATGAAACTGACATGGATGATTTTAGCAAATCTATCTTCTTTAGTTGCCCAATTCTTCAAACACAAGTATTTCAGATTGTGTTCCATTTGGGATTCTGTAGCTAAAAAGGGTTGTTCTCATGCTTGGATGGGCATTTATATCGATTTATCACAGCTAAGGGATAATGTCCAGTGGTGTATTAGGATTGCGCAGACGGTGGATTTCTTGATAGATACTTGGCAATCAGTGTAGTCAATATGGGATTCTTTAGATGCACATGAACAAATGGATTTGAAGGAACTTGAAAGGTGAAAGTTTTTAGAGTTTATTAATGGTAACCCACAATTATGGACATTGCCTTCACATCCTTCAACTTTACTACTTACTATATGGGGTGAGGTGGAGCTATATACTCTTCCCTTGCTGTCTAAGGATGATTCATTGATATGGACTCATTCTACCAATGGAGCTTTCTCAATTAAATCAGCATGGAACTTCATTCGATATAGAAGATCATCTCAACTCATATTTCGTGCTATTTGGTCTTCAAAATGTCACCCTCGGGCCAAGTGGTTTTCATAGTTAGTAGCTATGCATAATCGGTTACTGAATTTATCCATATTTTAGCAGCGAGGTATACACATGGCTACTATTTGCCCTTTTTGTAGAAACAAGGAGGACAATCTATGTCACCTTTTGTTTTAGTGTCCTTTTTCACTAGCTGTTTGGCTATATTTAGCTTGACGATGTGGCAAGAGATATGTGCCTCGTATTACGGTCCTAGATATTCTTCATTGGTGGTTAGCCTTCAAATTCAAATCACATGGGTTACTTGACAACTGGACGACTATTTTTTTCACAACAATTTGGTATCTGTAGGAGCGGAACATACGACTTTTAGATCTAACGCTCTAAGGTGGGAGTAGGTTGTAATTCGTATTACTACACATGTCAAGGCTTTAGCATAAGTTAAAAAATGGCTCTTCCATTTGTCAAAAAATGTGGTTATTGAAAACTTACAGATCAATTGGCGCCAGCAGAAGTCAAAATCCTCGATCCCAATTACATGGTCATTTCCTGAGGTTCAGTGTTATAAGTTGAATATTGATGGTGTGTCCTTACACAATCCTGGTTTCGTAGGAGGGGGTGGGGTCATAAGAGATAGCAATAGTAGATTTGTGGCAGCGTTCGCTAAATACTTTGGAGTTGCGTCTAATAATTATGCAGAATTTCAAGCTCTTGAGGAATGTATTCTCTTAGTTATCCAGATGGGTTGCTTTCTGATATAGATGGAAAGTGATTCATTTTTACTAGTAGATATTATTCAGGATCTTTGCAGTGCCTCATGGAAATTATGAACGATAGTTGACAATTTTCGTTCAAGGCTCTCGAAACATATGTGGACTATTGCTCATGTTTTTCGCGATGTGAATATGGTAGTTGCTGTAGCTAAGGAAGCATCGGCTTTTGCAGGTGCAACAATTTGGTGTCGTTGTCCGCCAGACTTTCTTTATCTTCTATTATTATATGATTTGACACAACTGCCGTATTATAGAGTTGTAAAATAATGTGTTCTTTTTTTTTTTTCCCTATTAATGAAAAATTCAGGTAGGGGGCTTTCTCCTCTACTGACTTACCCAAAAAAAAAACCTTGTGATGATATGACAATCTATTATTAGCCCTAATTATAAAATTTAAAATTCTAGAAATGGTGATGATCAAGCATATCAGTACACACTTGAAAATCTTGAAAATGAATGATCCAGATAATACGTTTGAAGATAAGCTATTTTTAGATTTAGAAATCCCTTTTTTTATTTCATATCTATGAATTTTGAGGTCAAGATGACCGATTAGAGGGTTTTCCAGCATATAAACGACCTACTCTAGTGTGTTTTTTATGTGCACCTTATTTGTATAGTATAAGGTTGATAACTTATATAAACTTTTTCCTTTTAAAAGTGTTTGGTAGGTGCACCTTATCCCAAATGATGTATTTTTTATTCAAAATTTCGAGTTCAATAATCTCAACCATGACAATGATCAAAATTTAAAATTTTCTTTTTTAAAAAATATAAATATTATTTTTTGAATTCTTTTTTTATTAGTGGATATAACAGTTTTTGAGATCCAACATAGAGATAGACGTTGGATAGATTAGGAACCACGTGGTAATAGGTGAGTCGGCTTACTTACCAAAACCACCGCCTTTGTTTCTTTATTAGAGAGAAAGGGTTAGAGAGATGCCTTGTCCCTTCAAAAAATTATTTATTTTCTATGCCATTTTATTATGGGTGTGGTTTGAAAGTTGCAATATTAAACAATCAAATTAAAGCGTGACTCCAAATATTATTATAAATGTAATTTTGATGTAAAATTTTTTTAAGATGCTGGAGAATTTATTTTGATTACAAAAATTGTAAAATTAAAAAATGGTTCAAATCAAGTGGATCCATAAGCACATGAAAATATTGAAAATGGATGGTCGAGATAGATACACTATTTTATAGAACTGAAATCTTTTTTTTTCTTTTCATATTCATACATCTCGATGTTGAGATGATCAATTAGAGGGTTTTCCAACAGAAAAACAACAGTAGATGATGGATTTTTTACATGTACTTAATTCTAAATTTAAGTTTACAACCTTATGTAAACTTTTTCTTTCTATTATTCCCCAAAAGCTAATTTGTTTCTCCTTTGGAGGGTGCCTAATTTAGACCCCTTTTGTCACTCATTCATTGAAAATGGTTTTGTCGAGAGACAATAGGTAAGAACACCACAATTACCTTCATTTTATGATATCCCTCACTTCCATAATTTATGATAAATGATTCTCTCTCCTCTCTAAATGGGGATGGTTGGAATGGTGAATTTGTGGAGCCCCACATACTTGCTAAATGGGTCTGACCCTATGGGCAAAAAGACTTCTCCGGGCAGGCCCGACCCGATAGCTACTGTTTGCGTGGAAGCCCGGTCCATTAAACACCCTTACTCACACTTGATGCTCAGTGACTTCATTATAAAATATAAAATATCTTGGACACTATTTTGAAATTTTAAAAATAAATATAGTCGCCCTGTAAGTTTCCGAAAAACAATTGGCGCCATAAATGCATATATTTCGCTCCCTCAAATACCAGTGTATTTCTTTGTGTTTATCTCTTTTATCCGTTTCAAGTTTCAACAATGCGGGGGCAATCCCTCCGAATCCTTCTTTTCATTACTGCTAGCACTCTGACTCTAATCAACCGGTAAAAACCAAACCCTAATTCGTTCCCTAACCATAATTTATCTCATGGTTTCTTCTTTTTTGCATTCTCTGCAACTTTTTCGCAGCTAAAATCTTATAGTTGCTTCCTATTTTTCCTCCTTTCTGGGATCAAATTTTGATCCCATACATCATTTTTTCATAACCTAATTCATATTCCTCTGTTTTATATCGACCTCTGTGGCTATTTTGTGATGGAGTAAATCTCATGGTTTTTTATTGAGGGTTTATCGTTTCTGGCGAAATTTGTGGTTTTGATTTCCAATTTATAAACTGAAACTATTGTAATTCTTTACAGATCATGGGGATTCTCCCTACGCTAAATGTGTTGTGACTGGTACTAATATGATATTTCTTCTGCAGTCTCGGCAACTCATTCGCAACTAAGTTTCACAGTTTTTTGGAGATTTTATTGTTTCAGAGATCAAAATTCTCTTAATCCTTTTGAGATAATGGACACTTGGCTTCTGTTAACTGTTTCCAAGCGGATGCTCTCTTGATCTCTTTGCTGAAATCTCCGAAACTCTCATTCAATGGCCAAGTTCTTGTAGTTTCTTAAGTTTAACGAAAAAACAATAGTTTCTAAAGAGGTCTTTCCTTTCCAGGACAAGTTCTGGCTGAAATGTAAAATTTATCTTCTTGGACTGTTTTAATTATTTCAATACTGTGGACAATGGATATTCCGATATTCATCTTTGTTTAACTACTTTTTTAACAGAACTTCATGCGACACAGAGCCTAAACCAGGGAGAACTCTTGCAATTATAAAGCCAGATGGTGTTTCTGGTGGTTACAATAATATAATTCACACTGTTATTATTGATTCTGGTTTCAAAGTCATTACAATGAAGAGTACTCAGCTTAATGAGAGCCAAGCAACCAACTTCTACGTTGAGCATCAAAATAGGATATTTTTCCCTAACCTCATCAAGTACATGACCAGGTACTCCTTTTTTTAACTGGCAATGTGTTGCATCTTGTTTATTTCTTGGATTTTTGTAGTTTATCATTTGTTTGAAGAAAAAAATTTGCTGTATTGTAAATGGAACCATGGATGAGCTTGCTCGAATAAACACCATGGTGAATGATCCTTATATATTGTAGGTTGATCTATCTGGTTCCTTTTCTTTCGTTTCTTGGCTTAGTTTTTATGGTTCATGTTTGCTTGCTATGTTTGATGTCATGAAAGTAAGATTTGGGTTTAATTGCTTGCTGAAGTCTAGATCAGCTAATTATTTGATGTTAAAAATAGGATTATAATGTTCAATGCGAGCAATGGCTTGCAAAGGTTGATGTCCTGTAAATTTCATGCTAAAAGGTAAGGACGCAAAAAGTCTCTGTTTTCTGTTGATGACTGGTTTTATGATTTTTGATAAGTTAAAGGATCACATTAGTACTTGCCCAAAAAAAAAAAAGGATCACATTAGTGATTTTCATTAAATTTAAGCATTTGTCTGACTCTTTAGACTTTTTAGACTATGGGATTTGATATATAGTTGATGCAAGCTCACACTCTCGTCTGTTGTATGTTTTATAATAGAAAAAGTGCTTTCCCTGTTTTAGCTGGATATTAGCATGATAGGGAAGGCCCAGTTTTAGATGTACGTGCAAGAAAACTGTATTCTGGTTTTGCTAACTATGGATATAACCGTTCCTTCTGCACTGGTTTTATTTTAGTGTTATATATTTGCACTTACACCTAGTGGTACTAAACATAGTGATTGTTGTTCAAAGTTGCCAAAAACTAATTTTCTTTTTATTCCCTTTTTTGGGGGTGTTTTTGTTTTCGTTTTTTGTTTTTTTTGTTTTTTTTGGGGTCCTAGAAAGGCTTAAGCGATTGAGATTCGATTTTTTCTCAGGTTCAGTTTCAGGCATCCTCCATATATGGTTATAGTAGCTTCTGCTAGATTGTCAATTTATATGACCAGTTATTGAGTCACAGAACATAAAAAAAGAACGCTAGGCTTTTCACTGGTTTTTTATGTTCAACAGACTAATGAAGTCATCTTCAGGACTTGATCCAAACTGGAATGATTTAAAATGGAGTTTTAATTTCTGTATTTACTGTGACCATAAACTTGTGTGACTGTAAAAAAAAATTGATTCTGTTGGTTCACAAACTGCTTTAGCTCAGGCTTGTTCTCCACTTTTCAGTTGAAAATTGATAAGGAGTAGCCATTTGAAAGACTTGGCTTTTGACAAAAGAATTGATGTGCATGCTTCAATCTTTTATTTGCTGTTGTATTTGTTTGGTCTTACTTGAATTGACTAGGGGCTTCATTACTCAATTCTTGTTACCCTTATTGACTTGCATAGCATACAGTGGTCCAGTGGTAATCATGGTTCTGGAGAAACCTAATGCCATTGCTGAGTGGCGTGCTTTGATTGGACCAACTGATGCATCAGAAGCAAAGAAATCTCATCCCTCAAGGTACAGTTCTCCATATTTAGGATTATTGCTATTGGAATATATCAAACTATGTTTTTTGTCCTCTTTTATAGCATTACTTATTTTTGGGTGTTTATATATCATTATTCATTAGGTTGTAATTACAGGAGATGAAATGTATTTTCTGTACATGAGATTTTCTCCTCTGAGCAAATATTGTTTAATTCTATCCATTGCTAGAACATGCAAACTCAGTTGGATCACGGAAGGGTCCCAAGTCCGAGTCATGTCAGTGTAACAGACTCGGCTGAGTTTGTCAGACTCACACGGAGTCCATCCAAGATTATCATCATCATCCAAATGTTATCCCACCTATTTCATGTCGGCTACAAGAATCATGTTTGCCATTTCGATCTATCAAGGACCATAATGTAGTCAGACCATAAGTCATCATATCGTTTCTTTCTACTTCCATCCATGGGCCTTCCTTTCCATATCAATAAACTTTTGTCATCAATTTAAAAATAAATAATGGGAACTGGCCAAAGTCTACCAGTTCCCATGTGTATGGTTCTGGGATCGGGACCCTGCCAAGCTTGAGCCATTCGTTGGAGTCTGAGTGCACTTGCACAAGTTTTCAAGCACTTATTCTATCAATGTAAAGTTTAAGGAGTATACTTTGTTATTTATCGTCTATTTTTTAATACTATGGACATTGTGCTACAATGAAGCCCAAATGACATCATCGTCATCATCATGCTCAGAGCCTTTTCCCAACTATTTGAGGTCCGTTGTACAAATCTTGCTCTGTCAAGGGCCATACCCTCAGTGAGGCCATAAGTCGCTATATATTTTCTCACTACTTCCAACCATATCCTTTTGGGCCTCGCCTTTGCCCTTTTTGAGCCTTCCACTTGAACCAGTTCACACCTCGTAACAAGTGTTGTACTGAGTCTGCATTGCACATGGCCAGCCCATCTCAGTCTGCTTTCTTTCATCTTATCTAATCGGAGCCACACCTAAGTTCTCCTGAATGTATTCAAAACCCAAATGACATCATGCGTGAATATTTTGGGTACCTACTGTGCATAACAAGTATTTTCTAGCAATTGTGTAGGAAATAGCAAGATTGGCTATTAGTCTTGCACTACTGATATTTTTTTGTATTATTTGATATTTAGACCTTGACACATGAAAAGCATTTCTGGAGATAACCCTGTTAATCATTCCACAATAACGAAGGCAACCCTATTTTATGCATTTTAAACCCTCTTCCAATTGCATTTGATGGAAAATTAATTTCTTGGGGAACTGATAAGCAGTCTTGTCCTCATCAGTGGACTTCAATTGCTCTGAAGTGCTCGATTCATTGCTACTCTTTCCATTAATGGTGAGGCCACTGATAACATTCCCCTTAATCAGAGAAGCTTTTGATGTGTGAAAATTTTATTTTGAATTGTTTATAGATATCCCTGTAATTTAATTATACTTGTAATCAGAGAGAAGGCCCTTCAAAGTGAAAAATTGTTGAGGCCACCGCTAACATTCCCTTAATTAGAGAAGCTTTTGATACGTGAAAAATTTATCTTGAATTGTTTATAGATATTCTGTATTTTAATTATACTTCTAATCGAAGAGAAGGCCCTTCAAAGTGAAAAATTGATGCTTAGCCACCTGAAGTTTGAGGCTGTGGCCCAATTTTGAAATTCCAGTGCAGGCTTCTGCCAAGTTCTTATCATCACTCCTTTTCTTGGTGTCTTTTGATTATCGTCTGTGTGAGAAAATATTGGATGAAAGGTCCATGGTGTTCGTTTGCTTGTGCTTGTCCGTTGAGCACAACGACATGGTGATTTCACCACTCGAGACAAACATTTTACCCAATGGCTAAAATCTATTGCTATAGACAATCAGTTGTAGAGGTTCAAGAAGTATGAACCTGAACCATTTACATCTATAATGGTTGCTTCAATCATTTGCAGCAGGAGTTAGAACAATTTGCTACATGAAAGGAGATTGGGTTCTTTCTTGGAATCTTGGTCATTTCTGATGTCAGAAGCAAGTCCCAGGCACTACCTTAATTTGACAAGGGATGCTATCTTCTCTGTTTTCTTGGAATCTATAATGGTTGCTTCAATCATTTGCAGCAGGAGTTAGAACCAATTTGGTACATGAAAGGAGATAGGGTTCTTTCTTGGAATCTTGGTCATTTCTGATGCTAGAAGCAAGTCCCAGGCACTACCTTAATTTGACAAGGGATGCTATCTTCTCTGTTTTGTATTTTGTACAGATATATACCAACGCATTTTCTGAACTTGGTACTTGTGTTATTCATTATAGGTTTTTTGTTAAAGATTAATATACATTGTGCTTATCTCCCCAATGTTTATATTTCAGCATCAGAGCTATGTGTGGCAATGATAAAGAAAGGAACTGTGTTCATGGTTCAGACTCTCCCGACTCTGCTGCTCGGGAAATTGAGTTTTTCTTTGGGAAGACATATGGTTAGTTTTTTGTTTCTTATTTCTTCCCATCATTTGGGCTATTAAAGTTATTCACTCGGGATTTGTGTTTACACTTTTTTTTAAAAAAAATCTAATTTTGGTTACCCTACCAAAATCTAATTCGTGGGTTCCTTTCAAACAGTCATGGCGAACTACTCAAGCTATGATCAGGAGACGACCATTGGTTCATCAGAAGGTAATAGATATGCTATCTCAATTTTATCTTTTGATATATGGATTTCTTGTTGTATATGGAACTATATATTTCAAGTTTAATAAAAAATTAAATTATTTACTTACAATTGACATTTGTGGAGTCGAGGTAGATTTTTCCTCACAAAAACTGGGCCTGCAGTTCCATTTGAACAGTTAGAACAAATTATTCGGAGTATGATCAGGAGTCATCTTCCCCTACCCAAAAAAAAAGGGAGAGTGCGTGTGTGTCCATCCCACGTCTGTATTTTAAGATGTGTGCTTTCTTCTCAGTATTGTTTAACCCCAGCATGCAAATTAAATCCTCAACTGTAGAGGGAAAGAAAAGCACATTTTTTTCTTCAGCTTGTGAGATGTTTTGAGTTGATGTAAAGTCAACAGCTGCTAGCAATGGGCAATAACATGTCCACTAGAATCATAAGTCACATGTAGGCCACCCATCAAGAGTTGTTTTGATACTTATGCTATGGAATGAATTCAGAAACCAAAACCAAACTACTGAAAAGAAAAAATGATTTTGTTCTAAATCCGTAGCCCTCAATCATTTACTGCTGATTCTAAAAGATACACCTCCTCTATGTATTAAAGAGAGAAGCCTCAATATTTTTTTTGATTCCGTATTAGTGTTTTTGTGATTAGCCATCTCCAACAGTACTCAGAGTTTATGTTTTGTCTGTCATGTTTGAAACTAATCTCAAGATATGGTAATATCAAAGATCACAAAATTGGCCATCTCCAACAGTACTCAGAGTTTATTTCTTTGTTTGTCATGTTTGAAACTAATCTCAAGATATGGTAATATCAAAGACCGCAAAATGGAATGGTGCTAATATTATCTGGATTTTGATTTGTACTTTCCTTATTTGCTGACAAAATGAAGTGTTTCTTACCAATATATTTGACACTTGTGACTGTACTTTATGGACAGGGGAGATTTCTTCATCCCATGATGAGCTCTAGCTGATAGAATTTGAGGTAAATATTGATCACTAATTCTATAATTTAACTTCCTTGAGAAACATTGCAACTACCTGGACTTCTCGTTCATATGAGTGATAAAGGGGTCAGGTCAACCCTTGGCAATTTGACCCAACCTGGCTCCAGCTTTGACCCACATGGTGGATCTAGCAGGTGGGTCAATTTAATAAAAAAATTAAATAATATAAATATACTATTAGAAAGAATTATACAATTTAAATTAAAATATCAATTTAGTAAAGAATATAAAATTAATTTTTTAAAAATTAATATACTTTTGTACTCTTAAAAAGTTTGATTTTAATTATTATCTTTTTATGCATTTGGAGAGAGGGAGAGTACAATTTTCTCCTCATACTACTGTCTTCTCTTGAAATACGTACAAGTTCTTTTTGTTTGTAAGTAAAAATACCATAAATGTCAATTAGTGCAATCAATATTTTGAATAAATATTTTGAAATGAAGCTACCATTAATGTCACAATTATTGCGAGCAATATTTTAATGGAAAATACAGAACTGTTATGATACAAAATTATAATGAGTACTAAAATTTTCAAAATTTAGGTTTGTTACCCAAATGTGTTACATTCAATACACATGTATTATATTCAATACAACATAGTACATACAATACGTTTCAACTTTCAACTTTTTTCTTAGAATTTGAAGAGGTGAACCGAAATTTTCAGTTGCTCTTTGATTCACTTCATGCAAGAGGCTGACCCAAAGACTTTTGGTGATTCATCCAAGGCAAAGTGAAGTTAACAATATTGATTTGGCTTGTCTAAACCTAAATATGTGCTTTCTAGTTTTATCAACAAAGCATTGTGTTCTTAGTGAGGTTCAAAAACTGAGGCCAAAATTATTTTCTTATTTTCTGGATTTATTTAAAATTTTATAATTGACAGCATGAAGAACTATGTCACAAAAGATAAAAGTAAATACTTGCAGCCCATAAGTGCATGAGAGATGATCTTCAGTGGTACATTGTGTTTCTTCAATGGTACGTGGACACTGAGTCGGGCGTCGTGTCTAGTACGTGTCTTTGGTGTATAGTACTTCAGCTTAAAAGCCCAGTACGGTCCCAACATGTCCGTACAACTTTTTATATATAAAAAATAAAAAATAATAGCTAAAACTTAAAAAGAATTTTAAAAATTAATAAATTGAATTTGAAAAATCACATATTCAATTTGAAAATATAAATATACAACAAAATAAAAATGTATGTTTTAATTCTTTTATTTTCCAAAGCTTTTTAAATCTCATTGGTGATGATTTTTATTTATATATTCTATTCACCCTTGAAAGATGGCTGACCCCAAATAGTGGGGATAAGGCTTGGATGATGATTATGATGAGTCATCCTTGAAAAATGTAAGCTCAAATCTCTTAAAGAGTAATTTGTATTTAAAAAATAAAATGTAAATCGATTTACATTTGAAAAATAAGTATTTAAGTCGGTGGGACTATACTAACATCGTACTCCATGGAGGACCATATTCCTTTGATAGAGTACATGAGATAGAATATTAATATATGATGAAGTTATATGAATAAAATGAAAATATATTGCATTTGATTTTTTAATCCCATATGACAAATATTATACTAATTTAAGTGCCTTCATTTATTGTTGTTTGTACCAAAAGAAGTGCCTTCATTTAGGGCGTGTTTGATTTCTCGAAGATGCGGTTTTGTAAACCATGTCTTCCAGTACTGTAGTACTCGATAGCGGAGAAGTTTTACAGTAAAGCAGAAACACTAGCCTTGATTATGGACATGTTGTGTCCTAATTCTTTTGGTTTATGATTCTTCCTTCATATGTAGTTCGAAGGTTTTGAACTCATGACATCCTGCTCATGTGTTAAAAATACTAACCACCACGCCATCAACCACAATTGTGACTTTTACTTTAAAATATAATAGATTTCCTAAAAGACGTAAGAGGCAACTCACCCATGAGAAATGACGGGATTCCCAAGAGGTCATGACAAACAACATTAAATGAATGCACTTAATTTGGTACGACATTTGTCATATGTTCAAAATAAAAAGTAATATTTTTTTTATTTTATTCATAATGTAATTATCATGTATTAATATTTTCTATTGTGTACTTTATCAAAGAAATATGGTCCCACATGGACTAAGATGTTAGTGTAGTCCCATAGACTTAAAATACTTAATTTTTTTTCAAATGTAAACAATTTATATTCTAATTTTTAAATACAAATTGCTCTTTAAGATATTTCAGCTTACATCTTTCAAGGATAAATATATCAAAGCAACTATAAATAATGCTTAACATACATTACGTTAAAAAAGTATCGCTAATGAGGTTTAAAAATCCTTGGAAAATAAAAGACTTAAAACATACATTTTATATTTTCATTTTCAAATTATATTGATTAATTTTTTAAATTATTTTTTAATTTTAGGAAAACTCTTAAAAACACCTATAGGCGAAATTGAATAGTATTTCGTCCCGCCACAAACATCCTAGTCAGTGGTGGTTTTGCTTTAAAAACTGTCACAGATCTACAAGGGCCATGGCGGCTGCCTACGTTTTTTTGCGTGAAAAAATCTCGTCACGGACATGTTATGTCTGTGGTGGTTGTTTATTCACGCCATCCGATTTAATCAGACAGTGTAGCACTTATCGGCAAAAATACTGTTCATTTTCACCTATAGGCATTGCATAGTGTATATATATATATATATATGGGAAAAGATCTTGTCTGCCAATGGCCCAAAACATTTCGGGGGCTTTTTAGTTAATTTATATTTTGCGAATTATATTTTTTATATTTTTATTAGGGGCACCTTGATGAGAAGAATGAACTCCTAAAATTTTAAGTGATTTGGATTTGTAGGAAAAAATAAAAATTCAAATACAAAATAAGATTGTAACCGTCAGATCGTCTTAGATTGAATCTTGGCCATTGGCTGACACTATAGCATCAGCTCATGGGCTGACAGGAACTCCCACT
>NW_006497396.1:1266289-1276756 GCF_000471905.2 Amborella trichopoda
ATATATATATATATATGGGTGTGGTTTCTATAGGGCCGAGGCTCTAAACAATCAAAGTAAAGTACGAGTAAAGCGCACCTTCAAATAGTGTCGAAAGATGTTGTTTCAATACTAATAATCTTGTGACGGCTTGAAAATTTATTTTCATCTCTAATTATAAATTTAAAACTTTAAAAGTAGTATAGATCGAGCAAATCTATGAACACTTGAAAATCTTGAAAATTGACAGTCCGAAAATGCATTACAAGATGCACTATTTCTAATGCTAGAAACCCATTTTTTATCTTGTTCATACATATTGAGGTCGAGATGATCAATTTGAGGATTTTTGGGCTTCAAAACAACCTCTTTTAGTGGAATTTTTTTTTTTTGAGAGAAGTTAAAGTGGATTTTTGAGGTGTGCCCTAAATTGATTGTTTAGAGCCTCGCCCTTACATAAACTTATATATATATATATATATATATATATTTTGTATAGACGTGTCGAGGTTGTATTGGGTTTTTAAGGTGAAGTATTAAACACCTGTGTTGGTGTCCATGCAACACTGCTTTTGACAAGTTAAAAATACTTAGGAAATCATTATGCATCAAGTTTCATCAGAAATGAATACTTAGACAAAACATAAGAGGACAAGCAGGGTGATTTCTAAAACTGCACATGTCAAAATTTTATGCCTTTTCTTTCTTTTATGTTCTAGCTTGTATTTCAGGCAAATGCTTTGCTGACGGGTCAGACATTGGCTGCTTGCTACATGTTGAACTGCCTATATATTGTGAATATATACCACTCTTTCACCTTTACGTGTATCATAAATGTGATGAGGTGAAATTGATGAACTTAATTGGCTTTAGCTGGTGTTGCCCAGCTAAGCTGGTTCTTGGCGTTTTATGAGTACTGTTGTTTGAGGATATCACCAAAATGCGTCATTTTCTCTTTTGCTATGGTAGCTAAACGTATCATTTTCTCTTTTGCTGTGGTAGCTGGGAATTGCATGAGCACTGCATCAGTTGTATTAATTGAGGAGAGTGTGTATATTAGGCCCGACATTAGAAACTCTTAATGTTTTTGGTCCAGTTGTGAGTGTCGGTGCAAGAGTTCCTGTCATAATGCTTAACTCTGATTTTGTGAAATTCTATGTAGCGCTATTATCGTACATTTCATTTTATTTTTTTATTTTCTTTATTGCCAATTCTTCCATCTTTAATGCATTCCATATTTCGCTACCAATACCATATTTCACTACCATTTCCTCCATCCATTCCTTTCCAAGTGGCTTTTTGGAGGATATCCCTTCTCTCCCTCTCTTTGACCCCTTTTATGTTGGTATATGTTGAATCAGGGTGTTGTTTCAATGCTACATGTATCTTCGGTAGCATGCATTTGAAGCACTACATCTTTTTTGTTCCAGTGCTGCATTCATGGTACTCGTTGTAACACGGTTATCGCTTGAGTGCTACCATGCAGTCATCCTATTCTTCTGCATCCATTTGGACGTTGTTGGACTGTGGAAGGTCTGAATGTTGTTCGACTGTGGAAGGTCTGGGCTTGGGTTGGAATTTTTGGGTAGACAGTTTTTGGGGCCGAACGAGCAAGTCGAAATTGAAATTTCTTCCAAATTTTGAACTTGTCAATGAAGAGCTGGGATCTAGATTGGAGTTCCCAATGGGCTACTTGAATCCAACTGTGAGCTTGAATCAGTCGATGGGCAGTTGGGATTCTTACCAAGGGTTAGTGAGAGCAAAAACCACCTTCAACTCCAGAACTTAAAGAGGTGTGTCCTCTGAAATTGTAATGCTAAGGCAACTCTTTCCTTAATTTTTCCTCGGCCATGTGTCCTCTATTTCCGCCTAGTGTTCAGCCCGTCTTTCCATTTTTTGTGAGATTTTGGTTTGCCAAACCTAGTCACAGCACCTCTTTCATGCACACCAAAACACTAGTTTTTCGACTGACTGCCAACTTGGTCTAGCACATCTCTCTCTCTCTCTTCGTTACCTATGGATCTCTTCTCTGTTTATTTTCCTTGAGCCCCCATCTCTCTCTCATACACACCTACACCTTGCAAGTAGTTTAAAAGTAGTATTCCAAATTCCATTTGGGTGATGGGGTCATTAAAAGAAGAAAATAACAATATTATAATTTGGAGATTAAAAAGGTAAGGAGGGGTTAAAACGTTTTTTTCTTTTAACTCAAAGGGGGTCAATGGGCTTCCCATGAGGGTTTATCCTATCATCATCATTATAGTCTTTTTTCAACTATTCAGGGTTGGCTAAACGAATATTGGTTTGTCATTATGTTTTATCATGGGTCATATCTTCAGTGAAGTTTTAACTTTTCCCACCACTTCTATAGTTTATTTATGGTTATAAATATAAAGAGGAGTATATATATCCCCTATTTTTTCTAGTGCTATACATAAATGGAAACATTCCGGTTGTTATTTTGATACATGTCTAGAACAATGCTTGCTTTATTGGCTAAGAAGGTTCTTTTTTTTTTTTTTGATCCGAGAAAACCATCTTATACCCATACCATTAATAATAAGAGAAGATTCAAGTACCAGTAGAAATTGTCAAGGGGCTTATTATGACACCATATAAAGCAACAAACAAATTAAACGTGTGCTTCTGGCAACAAACTGTAATTTGAGTCCAAGTTTGCTCCTCTTTTGCGCGCACGTCTGCCACCCTAATTTTTTTTGGGTAATTTAGTAGGGAAGATTTATGCTTTCCCTACAACATAAAAGATCTATGCTTTCCCTACTATCCAGCCATCCAATTTTGATCAAGACAGTTGCTCACCGTTTGATCTTAGATTCGATGTCTCAAAGTATTTTATTTTTAATTTTTTTTTATACAAATTGTATGAATATAAAATTTGGTACGTGCGATCTTCTCATTGGGGCGCACCTATAAAAAAATATTAAACATAATTTTCGATAAAATATAATGACCAAAATACCTGTTGAAATTTTTTGGGGTATTTTGATTATTTTATTTTATTGAAAATATTTATTTTATATTTTTTGCCAGTGTGAGTTTAATAGAGGATTATACGTATAAAATTTGGTGTTAAAATAGCTTATAGAAAAAAATTAAAAATAAAATAGTGTATAGATGTGACATTGTGATTGGGGCAATCTTAGCCCTCGTTTCAGAATGGATGGTTGGATTTTATGCTATAGGTGAAGCATAAAAAGCTTGCCCTTTTTTCAAATGGTTTAGTTTGAAGTTGTTAGTGGGAATAAAGACGACAATATGGTGACTAGGGTGTGGGGGTGCTGCCACCGTATTACCTTCAACATAACCACCAGCAATAGAATTTGAGAAAACAACCTTAAAAGAAAAACACCAGGATTTGAGAATAAGAGTTCAAATCTTAAAAAATATGTACATAAGAGTGTGAGAGAAAATTTGTATGAGATAAAGTTCACAAGGGCCAGTAAAAGGAATTCTAGAGCGTGTTCAAGGTATTGTGATTCCCATGTCAAGAAACTAACGGCAACGTCCAAGAGGCTCAGTAGGGGATTAGTGTGAAAATAGTTTAAGGGTATTATCTCTAATAATTTAATATTTTAATAAAACTTAATTTTGATAATAAATTATTTGTTGTTTGGCAGTGTTTGTTATAAAGTTGTCTAATGTAAATCTTAAACGCAGTTTTACATAAAGTTTATCTTTTTGAGAAGCTGTTTTTAGCTTATTCAAAGTGATTTTTTCAAAAAAAATCACATTTTTTAGCTAAAGAATGCTAAAAATATTTATAAATCACTAAAGAGAAAATTAAGAATATTATACATGATATGAGATATGTACTAAATAAGTAACAAAATGATATTAATTAAAGTATTATTGATCTTAGATAAGACATCATACTCCATGTAAAATTGAATGTTCTTAAGGTCCATATAAAATTAATGGTCCTCTAAACAGGCCCTGAGTTACTCCTTGACAAAGAAGTTGGATAATGAATTGGTGTGCTTTATTTATGGAAAAGTATAGAATGAGATCTTTTACCATTGGTATAAGGTGGTCACAATTAATCTTGGCCATTGGATTTGAAATTGGGTGAGTGTATTTATTCCATTGACCAAGTTCAAGCTTTAAAATTTTTTTTTTTCGAATTTTGTGACACACGAAACTATCAAATTTCACATTAGAAGGTTGTAAGTGATTGTGACTACTTTGTATTGAAGGTAAATGGTCTCATTATATACAATCTCTTATTATTATGAGTGCATTTCACATACACTTTGCTTTTGAATGTTGTATTTCATATACATTTGAGTGGCAGAAAGGAATTATTTAAGATCAATAGAAATATGGCAAACTATTTTGCGAAGGAGAAGTGCATACCGCGTGGCACTAATTGCAAGCTTGTGTTACATTGAATTACAAGGTTTACAAACTACAGAAACTTGAACACAACAAAGGAAATGTATAGAAAGAGATTATTTATTTTTGGTACAAGGAGATCACGAAACATACTTCTCCATCAAATTTCAAACCAGATGGTTGTAAGAGTGTCATTAACTAGACTCTAAGTTCAAAAAAAGAAAGAAAGTAGTTTCGAACTTTGTGATTCGAACTTTGTAACACATTTTAAACCATCTAATTTGGCATCTAATGGCTATGAGTAATTGTAACTTTCTTATAAGAAAGATAAATCATCTCATAGTATATAATCCCAATACCAAAATATAAAGAGGTTAAAGAAGAATCAGTTCTATCACATGCTAAGGCTGTGATTTACGAGCTTCATTAGTAGAGAATGATAAGTAATTGTATACTACAAGACCGTATTGTATGCTTTCACATAGATTTAATGCTTCCGTGGGAGTATATTGTCTATTGCTCCCATGAGTAAAGTCCAATCTAGGAGTGCTTTTAGGACACTAAATTTTGAGATGTAATCTCTTCAACTCATAAACTAACCTCAACAATAATGAAAAAACAAATTTCCCTAGTTCCGCTTTCTATGTATAAGAGAAAAATAATGTCTCAAGGCTAAAACGGTCCATCTAGTTTTGGAGGGTGAAATAAGTGTGCGAAACTCTAAATTCAAATTTTTTTTATTTTGAATATAATCATCTAGTGATTTTTAGTTAGTTCCTAAAATTTCAAACTAAAATCGGTAATAGGTCTTCTAAGCGAAGCGATAGATATACATTATGCTCCTGTAGGAGCATAATCTACACACACTAGTCTTATTGTATGCTTTTCTATCATAACTACCCATGCCAACACATCTTTCTTATGTTATTGCTATTAGCAATAAAAGATCCACTTATGTTTATTACTTCACGTGTAGGACCGATTTCTTAAAAAAAAAAAAAAAAATTCGATCCAACGTTCTACACGCTTGACACAAACGAAGACTATACAGTCAAGCACCTCAAGGTACTGGGTTGCGCCAAAACAATAAGCGAAACATAGAGAACTTGGCGTAAAATTAATAAATATTTTGATTTTTTAATAGTAAAAATTATGATATTTTTACGTAATTTTCCTTCGGAAAGTATACCTAAATTTCCCAATTTTGTGAAAATGAAATTTTGGCGCTTAAATTAAACACGTGTTTGTCGCTCCTATAAATACCCCCCGCTCTTGACATTCGTATTTCTTCGTTTCCCGCTCTTCCTTCCAGCTCTCAAATGGGGAGGCTCACTCTCTTCTTCCTTCTCTTCATCGCTGCGAACACTCTTTGCCAAAGGTCAGTACTGAACCCTAACCCTAACCCTAATCCATCATCCTCTCTTCTTCCCTGCATCTTCTGCAACTCTTTTTTAGATCTATTCTCATGGTTTCCCTTAGTTTTCCTTATGTTTAGATTGAATATTTCTCTGATTGTCAGTTTTTTTCCTTAACCGTAGGTCATTATCTTCTCTTTTCTAGAGCTCTCGGCAACTCTTTTGCGACCAAATTTTGTTTTCTAAGGCTTTCTTGCTTCTGATATAAATTCCGGTTCTGATGTTTCAGAGATTTTCTTGTTTCTGATACAAATTCTGCTACTGATGACCTCTTAATTATTTGGAATTATTTGAATGTTTTCAACTGAGATTCATGCGATCTCTTTTCTGCAGTTGCTTCTAGTCTTTTGTTGCTCAAGAGTTATTCTTCTTTATGGTTCAATTTCCGGTTATTTAATGTAAAGATTGGGGCAATTGCCTTCTGTTAACTATTTTTAAACAAGGATTCATTAGATTGGCCGTTCCTTTTTTTTGGATCTCAGGAACTCATTTTCTAATTGGTTTCATAGTGTTTCAAGAGTTTTTCATCTGGTATAGATTTAAAAATTTGTCTCTGAGATTGTAAATTATTCAGAGATTATGGAGATTTCATTTACTTTCTGTTGAATGTTTTCAACCAGAGTGATCTCTTTTGTGCAATCTCTGCAATTCTTTTCTAACTAAAGTTCGCATGTTGTTTTTAGAGATTTTCTTCTTTCTAGTGCAAATTCCAGTTCTAATGTGAAGTTTCTCTGCTGAAACTATTGTAACGCTTTCACGATGACATAGATTTTCCTTCTGGCAAATGTTCTTCTCAGAGCTTCATTAGATCTCTTTGTTAACAAAGTGAAAATCTCATATTTATATTAGAGTATTTCTTCTTTCTAGTACAGTTCATCGTTCTGATTTTGAATTTTCTCGTCTGAAATCGTAATTCTTTTGAGACCATGGATATTTACCTTCTGTTAACTGCTTTCAAAGAGGCTTCACATGATCTCTTTTCTGCAAACCTTGCAATTTTTTTAAAACCAAGTTCTCATAGTTTGCAATAATTTTTCTTATTTCTGATACAAATTATGTTCAACTGTCTCTTCTGAATTTATAATCATTTGAAAATTATGGAGATGTGCCTACTTTTAACTGTTTTGCAGTGGAGTTTTATGTGACATGCCTCTAAAACTAGAGAGAACTCTTGCGATCATAAAGCCAGATGGTGTTACCCACAGCGATGTAATCCAGATCTTGATTCGTGATGCTGGTTTCCATGTTCTGGCGATGAAGATTATTCAGCTTGATATGAGACAAGCACTTCATTTGTACGAAAAACATTTGGATAGGAAGTTCTTCCGTAAACTCATAGAGTTCATGATGAGGTACCTCCTTTTTGGACTCAATATGTTGCTTCTCTTTTATTTTTGGAGTTTGGTCATCATTTTATGGTTCAGTTCTTCTTGTGAGTTTAATCTCTTTGAAATTTAACGGTCACTAAAGATTATATTGTTTGATGGATGCCATTGCTCGCAAAAAGTAATAAATTACGAATTCAAAGCTAGCCTATACAAGCATTTAGCTTGTTGGACACTATACTTAGATTATACTGTTCAGTGTGGCTAAGAGAGGAATAAAATTTAATTTTCTGTTCGTGACTAGCTTTTTGGTGAGAGATATTATCAACTTGTTGTCTGGTTTAATTTTCAACAATGTCCAATTCTTGGCCCTATTGGCTTTGATTATTTGATACAAGCTCATGATATCTTGTTGATTTTATTGGAATTGAACAAGCGTTCTCCCAATTGTTTAGTGAGATGTCAGAATGATACTGAGATCCTTGTTTTAGAGTCTTAAGTACAAGTAAAACTTGTTTTATAGTTTTACTAAATCATCATGGACAAGAGTGCTTTTCCTGGTCCAGTGTTATTTCATTGTTTTGTATTTGTACTTACACCTGGGGGTTATAATCAAAGTTATAATGGCATTGATAATGACTTAATGGTTGATAGTCCTGAGTTCCTTTTTATTTTTTTGGCTCGAAACAATTAAATTTAAGCTCCTGATATTCCATTTTCTCTAAGCTTGGGTTTCAGGCAACCTTCTTATGCTGACTTCTGTTAGATCATCCATAGAATTGACAAGTTTTTTAGGCATAAAACATAAATGCACCGACAGAGTTTATGGATATTACTGCAAAGGTAAAAGTACTGGATATCGTTAGTTATGAATGTTAAATGGATCAATGTCCTCATCTTCAAGGACTACGTTCAAGATCAAGTGGTTGAAAATGGAGTTTTTATTTATCGATCTGCTTTGG
Source organism: Amborella trichopoda (assembly GCF_000471905.2). Next base: position 1,274,324 of record NW_006497396.1, read on the forward strand.
CCAATCTTTTTTTTTAAGAAAAAAGGAGGACAAAGTAGAGAAAACTATTCTAATAGCTTATCAATTACTCTTGCTTTTCTTGTTATCCATATTTCACTTGAAATTGCCTAGTAGTAACCATTTGAAGACTCCATGGTTGTTGTTAGAATTGATGTTTATGCTTCAAGTCTTTATTTGCTGTGGAATTTTTCATCCAACCTGAATTGACAAATGGCTTCATTACTCCTTTCTTGGTTCTCTTCATTGACATGCAAAATTTTGTAGTGGTCCAGTGGTAATCATGGTTCTTGAAAAACCACATGCTATTGATCACTGGCTCGATTTCATTGGGCCTGCTGATGCATCAAGAGTAGAACCCTCCACGTAAGATTCTTCACAATCTAGTACTGTTTCATTTTAAATATGTCCAATATGCTTCTCTCCTATAGCTTTCTTGTTTTGGTGTTCTATGTCATTCGCCTGTAGCTAGCGAGTATGAAAATTATTCTTTTTGTAAGGAACTTTCTTTTTCCTCTATTGACATCCAGGGTTATGTAATTCTATTTGTGAAAAGATCTATGGATGGGATAGTTCATTCTCCATTTCTTAATAAAAATGACTTTTAGGAAGCAACTATGCTGAAGCCCTAATGACGTGGGTGGAAATTTTGAGTAACTTATTTGCATAGAAAGGATTGCATTTGGCCTATTTTCTGGAGATTATGAAATAATGTAGATACCCCCACAGAAATTGATGATATTTTAGAGTCCCTTACCCCGAGCCACATCAGCCTAGTGAACCCTAGGACACACTGAACCATATTCCACTCCTGAATCAGAATCCAACCTTAGAAATATTTGCTAAATATTCCCAAATATCCCATTTAGGAGCCTAGTACCCAAATAGGCACGTCCTAAGTGTAAAAAAAATAATAATTCAAAACCACTGAATTGAAGTCCGTAGAGCAAAATATGACAACATATTTTGCCAAATTAGGCAACCATGTAACGAATCGTGGCAGCTGAGCAAGAAAATAGCTCAACGACGTGCCCTGAGTCAATGAAGCACAGATGATCCATATTTAATCCAGATTTGCCACCTTCTGATATTGGCAAGTTCTGTCTATAAAAGGGTGTCTCCTGTACCTTTTTCGGAGGTTTTTAGAATGCAACCCTAATCCTAGCTTCTCAATCTTCTGTCTTACAAACCCTAGAAATCTCGGGGGTCTATGTGGGGATTTCACAGACCCTAATCCTCCTGCAAATTCAGAGAACCCTAGGAGAAGAACATCCCTCTTAGACAAAACCAAAGCCTAGAAGCAAATTCCTAGGAAAAATCCCCGGAGTTTAAGAAGATTTTGGTTCAGTCAAAATTGAAGATCAAGGAGCAAGACTCAACATTTTCCGTTTGATCAAGGCCCTACCTCCAAGTGTTGGGCTTAGAGGGCCGGCTTCCTAGGTATTTATTTTTGTTTCCTTATTTTCTTTGTTAATAATTGATGTTTATTTCTGAAATATTTTTAAAACCATTGCTCCTATTTTCTTATTATTTTTAAAGGTTTCTTTTCAGGTTTTACGAAAATCAAAGCCAGTTCTGCAAATGATTTGTGAAGAAAGGGTCTTTTGGGAGCGATACCTTATAATTCGTAATCCACGGAACCCCATTCCCTACTGATCTTTAAATAACTAAGTTTGGACACAAATTGGGATGGGATAGACTTTGCTTTGTCCATTTTATCCCTGATTTTGCATGTAAACAAATAGCAAGATTAGTCAATAGTCTTCATTTATTCTTTCTGCTATGCAAGGATTAGACCTTAACAAACTAAGAGGGTTGTGGAGATAGCCTCCCATGTTAACCACACACAAATAATAAAGAAAACCCTACTCTTTATGCGTCTCGCGTACGGTTCGGAGGCCGTGCCCCAGACCCTCAGGCCAGCCCGGCATAGCTTGGCAACTGAAAGACTTGATTCTTGATTAGGGACTGCTCATCTGGGGGAGCAAAAAACATGAATTCAGTAAGGCAGGTATGTGCAAGGAAGACTGAGCAATTCATTATCCAAAGTAAGTATTCTTGAATCCTCTTCAATCACATTTGGTTCAATGCAAAGTCTTGGAGAATTGATAAGCTATCTTCATTCCCCTTCAATTACTTAGAAGCTCGAGTCATCATTACTATTTCCATTACTGGTGAGATAAACAAGATGTTTTCGACTTGTAGAGAAGCTTTTGGGAAAAAGTTGAATATCAAAAATAGTTATTTATGATTCATTTCAAGATTCCTCGGCATCTAGCAATTCTCATAACATGAGAGGAGCCCCTTCAAAATGAGAGAAGGTTCTTTGACCACATGAAGGTTTGACAGAATGTGGCCAAATCTTCGAATTTCAAAAAAAAAAAAAGATTAAGCTTATGATCTTATCTTACCCTTCCCTATCTTTATGAATCTCTC
>NW_006497396.1:1277336-1288709 GCF_000471905.2 Amborella trichopoda
ATGATGTGCATCTGTTTGTGCTTATACTTGTTCATTGAGAACGATAGCTATTTCTTCGCTTATTGTAATCTCATTGATCATTAACATGGGGATCTCACTTTTTGCTTGACACTAATATCATTTTCACGATTCATTTCTAACGTGTTTATTAACAGGCCATAGCTTTATTGTATATATTTTATGTACAGCATCAGAGCTTTTTGTGGCACGGATGCAATAAGGAACTGTGTTCATGGTTCAGAGTCTCCTGAGTTTGCTGCTCGTGAAATTGAATTTTTCTTCGGAAAGGAATATGGTCAGTTTCTTTCTATTTCTTTTCTGTTTGATATAGCATTTTCGTTTACATTTTGGGGTCCATAATAGGTGACAAATTATATCATCATCATTAGAGCCTTATTCCAACTATTTGGGGTTGGCTACAAATTATATAAAATCATAAATTGAGTCATCAGATCATTGGGCTAATGTATCTTAATGGAAAGTTAAATTATTTGGAACAAATTGACTTTTGGTGGTGTTCAGATATATCTTTATTACACCCTCACAAAACTAATGTTTGGGTGGCTTTTAAACAGTCATTTCAAAATCTGAGGACAATCAGGATGCAGCCACTGCTTCATCAGGATGTAAGTTCCTAACAATTTTCAAATCTCTCTCTCTCTTTCTCTCTCATTTGCCAAATGCAAATGCCCAACACACAAAAATGAATCCCTTTGTTATTTATCACTGTTCCATTTTGCCATATGCACATGCCCAACACACAAAAATGAATCCCTTTGTTATTTATCACTGTTCTTCATACAGTGGCACCTTTTGACCGGTTTCTAGTTGTAAATTGAAACATTGTCTCAATTATATTGATGTGTCAAGAACATAAAGTTTGAGTGACTTACTGTTAAACTATTGAAACCCCAGCATGCACTTGGCATCCCCAACTGTAAAGGAACATGTTTCAGCTTGTTAGGTGCTTTCTAGTTAGGCTGAGGTTTGTATAAGGCCTAGGCTTTAGGAAGACAAAATAAAGCCTCATCTCAAATCCTTGTCCGGAAAGCACTTTTGGCAAAAGAACATGATGGCTCTAAAATCAATTTCCAACACCAACAATAAACTTTGAAACTAAAAAAATCATCTATGAACCCATATTTTTCGGGTGAAATGGACGGTCTAGATAATTTGTTACAATATACATTATTTTTAGAGCTTGAAATCCTTTTTTTTTTTTTCACAACCATAACGTTCAAGTCGAGATGATTGATGTAAAGGTTTTCCAATTCTTTTTGGATGAGTTATGAGCCGAGGCTTTACTTACTTTGATAGGGCTACGGCCCTATCAAACTATTTCCATCTAGTTATTCTAAAAACAACTATCAATAATGGGCAACAACAGGTTCAGCATTATCATAAGTTACATATAGTCAAACCAACTTTGAAAATTATGGAAATGGAAATGGATTCAGAACTCAAAACCAAGCGCGTGAGAATGAAAAATAAACTTGTTGAGGTCCAGAGCCACCTGAACATTTATGCCACCTCATTATGTTTTTTTTCCTTGTGAATTTAGCTTTCTTTTGACATTATTATTGACACTTGTAGATGTACTCTTTATTGTTCAGGGGGAAGTGATTCTGATCATTTTGAGCTCTAACTGATAAAGTTGAGGTAAATGTTGATCATGAATTTCTGTAATTTAACTCTCTTTACTCAAGGTAACCCCCCTTTAACTTCTAGATCCTTGTCTTTCACAGCTCACATATGGCATGTGTATTATTCTCTATATAGGCATTTCTAGGGAACTTTCAAACCTTAGGCCTGAACTTGAAGAACCAATCCAGTGATTCTTATCCAAATTTCCTGAATTACTCTTTTAAAATTTGGAAAAATGAATTTTTTTTTAAGATTAGGAGGAACTATATAGAAAGCGATAATATGGTTCAACAACTCATTGGGGGAGAGGCGGGTGATTCCCCAGGTTCCTTTCTATTTCTCAAATAGTTTTCAAAATTTGAATCGTTATTTGTTTATTTAATGTTATAGATCTAAAAAAGTATATATCAAGTTTTACGACAAAAAAGAACACTGGCATACTATGATGCGCAAAAGCATATGAGGGACATGAACGAACAAACATAAAAACTTAACTCAGTTTGTTGTATGTACTCTTATGTTACAAAAACACGGATGTTAATGTCTTTGCGACATGAATATGAGTGTGAAAAATGCCAACCTTAAATATGTCTTTTCAGACGTGACCCATCTCTATACTATTTAAAGAAGGGAGGACATCTGATTTTGGGTGATATTAAGAACGTTTTATGGATAATTTTAAGAAGAAAAGTTAATACGAAATGTCCAGGTTTCCAAATTGTTAAACATGGGTACTGTGGCCTTGGTATGTCTACATGTGCAAAAACCCAGAGAGATGCGTGTTCATGTTAAATAGGTGTACACCATCAGGAAGATTCAAGTACTCTTCCCTTCTTTTTTTCTTCATGTTTATGCTATGCTTTTTTTTGTTGCAGAGGCTTCTGCTTCGCTGGGGGTTGTAAATTTGTGGCTTTGCTGCATAGTGAAACTGTCTCTATGTTGTGAATATATACTCATTCTTCTTACCTTTACATTGTATACCACGATTGTGACTCCAAAGTAGACTCAGTGAGCATCTCATTGGGAAACAATAATTGACGATGAGGTGAGAAGTAGGAACAAAAGGACCTGATTTGATGCATGAGCTCAAGCAGGTCTAGCCAATTTAGGCCGAAATTTGGCCCTTTTATGAGCATTCTATGTTTGTTGCTTGCAGAATAACCAAAATACCAGTTGTTTTTTCAAATTGTTTCTATCAAACCAGGTGATGCCTCACACTCTCTCTCCCCCCCTTTTTGTCTCTCCTTTTCCCCCTTTCTCTCACTCACTCGTACACACGCACATGCTTGGTATTTTGATAGGATCAGTGATATCATTGAACGATTTGGCAGCATTAATGCTATCATTGATCTTCAACACCATATTAAGAAATCTTTTGAAGGAATAAAAAGGTGTTAAGTGCTCTGTTATTGTTTATTTCAATGTTTTGGTATCCTACATTTCTATTGCACCTATTATCTTTGGGATTAATATCTTTCGGATTGAGTCCTCAATTCCTCATAGAGTAAAAATGGATTTTATACATTGACAATATTGAGTGTGCATTGGGTGTGTATCGTATGCTTTTATAATAAAGTACTGTTAGGATTTCTCTCTCTCTCTCTCTCTCACGTATACACACGTGCATAGTATTCATGGTGGCATGGGCTTCTGCATTTTTATTTTATATTTTGTGATGCCCTTTTTATAACAAACTCCTTTTTAAGTCCTTTCGTTTTGATTTTGAAGGTACAATTGCCTTAGTCCTTCAGGTTTCAAACCGAACTACGACCGGGTTTTGGCAGCGTTCATTTACCTAACCTTTATTTTGTGCTTTTAGCTCTAGGAGAGCGTTATAATTGTGAACAAATTGCCTGTATATTCTATATTGCAAATATTATTTAACTACATATGCAATCGGTAAAGAAAAGAAATTTTTTGAGTCAAATGACAAAGTGGTGTTTTGTAGGTGCTGCTCTAGTTGTTTCAAAATGCCAAAAGAAAATGACTTCTTTAGAGTTTCACACTAAGCTTTTTATTTTAGGAGTCACAGAGGGGCATATTAAAGCTTAATAGAACACTTCTATTTTGAGGATTGCATGTAGCCATACCTATCAAAAGTATGCAATACAAGCTTTAAATTGTCTGATTTGATCGTTTACCTACACAAACCCATACCGCCAATGGTGAATTTGGAAAGGGAAATGTGCAAATATGATGACATGACTAGTTTTGTTAAATATTCCCTATAGAATGTGTTCTTTGCATTACTGATTAAAAAATTGGACTTGGGCTCAGACTTATTAGGGATCTGATCTTGAGTTGCCCTTGATCCGACGCAGGTGAGTTTGAGTCGGATTAGGTAATCTTTTATATGAAAATTTAAGTATCTACGAAAATATCGGGTACTAGGGAGGTTTTGCGCTGCCGATTTCCATTTGGCAACTATGTATAGATACAAATCTTATACGGCAAGAGTTGCTGTGTATTGAATGCTGGTATGTGAGATATTTTTATCATCACTCTCAGCAAATTATATGGGATTTTTATCAAGTAGAAGTCTTTTGTAACGGACTATTTTCGCTAGAGCATAATACTATGCTCCCTAAGGAGCATGTTATGTGTCTACTCCCTCACCCAAAACACCTACTTTGGAAAAATAAACCTAATGCCACAAGATTGAAAAGAGACCTTGAAATTTTTGAAGGTTAGATCTAAGTGTCATAAAATTCAAATTTTAAATTTTTTCTTTTGAAAATAATCATCTATCAATTCTTGTAGTTCCCAAAATATGAGATTAAAATTTCTTAGTATATAGAGAGTACATTTTAGAACTTCTTTTTACTGGAATTATTCTACCAGTTGTAGAGATTACATCCCTAAATTTTGAAATCTAAAAAGTATCCGTGTCTTGCTCGAGGGCAAATATAGACAATATACACCTGTGGGAGTAGGAAATCTTTTGGCTTTTCTCAAAAAGGATGCCATGCGCTCTCATATTCACCAATAGAAGGGGCATTACAGAAAGGACATCTGCTTTCCTTTTTCTTCCTCACATTGAAATTTTGGTATTTTCTCCAACCCAAAATGATCTTCGCATTCTCTAGAGATCTTTGAAGATTGAACGTGTGGATTTGTCCCTTCCTCTCCAATTAGAGAGAGAAAATGGGAACAAGTGCCATTATCATGGTGAGATCATTTTGAGATGAGAGTGCCATTTGTCACCACCCCAGGAGAAAGCTTAGACCAATGCAAAAGCACACATGAAGCTATAAAACCATTCCTTAATCCCTGCATTGAAGGCATGGTTAACCCAACTTTTGGACGTCAAAACTTCCTAATTTTGGAATGATATTTTGATCCAGATCCAAAATTTCCTTATAAGGGATACTGAGGTTTATGGCTTTTATCAAGAAACCTTTTTTTCTTTCTAATTTATTCATCTTTTATGAAGCCTTGGGCCCTTAAGCCAAAAAGAAAAGTGTGGAGAAGAGGGGGGTCACATGGCTTGGTGGTCAACTAATAGCATAAAGTGTGTTGATTTCAGTGCTATCTTTAACCCTATTATTCTTGCAAACCTTCTTTCCTAGCGTTAGATAGTATCTAGGGATGTGAAGAAGAAGAGGACTCCTAGGGAACTCCATGCAAGCTAGCTAGGACCTTTGAAAAGTCTCCGATATACTATACCATAAAATTCTTTTGTCTTGCATCTCGAGGATGTAGGATGTCATCTAGAGAGAGAGAGAGAGAGACCTACGCAAGCACTTGCCTTTGTGACCACCGAAATCTAAATATTTTTGTTAATTTGGTAGGGTCTTGGATGCTATTTCCTCTTGCATCTCGAGGATATAAAGCTGTAGGAATGTCCACACGCACACATACATATGAGAGAGAGAGAGAGAGGGGGATTTTAGGAATTGCATTAAGAAGTACTTTCCGAATAATTTTTCACCCAAAAAAAACTTTAGGGTAACTGCAAGGAGGAAATAAATAACTTTAGGTGGTTATTATGGTGGTATTTCTTGGATGGCAATGGATAACTGTAGCTACGTAGAGAGGGAGAGAGTTTTTTGATTTTCGGGTGATCCTTGAACACACCATCTCTAGATTTCTCGTTGAACTCCCATCAAAATTTAATTTTACTGTATCTTGAGGGAAAAAAATCCGTTTGTAACCCACTACATGAGAAACCACACCCAACTGGACAACACGGTCCATGTTTAACATGAGTAGCTATTGAAATACCAGGGCAATCCTTGTTAGGAACCAACTAATTGAATAAAGTGTTTGAGATTATACTAACAATACACTCCACACCTAAGTTTTGCTTTTCAAATACTATTCTATTTCTCTCTTTTCCATATTTCCCATAGAACAGGGACCCTTAAACCTGTTAATATAATCTTACCATTCTTCGATGATGTAGGAAAGTTAAGGTGATCTGCAATATCTTGGTGTCTACCTGGTTGCAAATACATTAGGTTTAGGTTGGGTCGATTGTGATTAGGACCTGATGTAGTAGGGTCTAGACCTAACTAAAATCGATAGTTTGGCCCAAACCTAGAATGCTCATGTTCACATACACCAGGGTAAATCCTTATATGGGCAAGCCAAGCTGGAGTTGAACGCTTAGTATTAGATTGGGCTGCCAATGGGTTGGGGGCCAGGTTGACCCGGTCCCTACAAATTATGGCATGGGTCACAAAATGTAACCCAAGGGAAAGGTCAGGTATGGCATGGCCCAACACCACGACAATATTGGCCTAGCCAAACCTTTTTTTATCCCTCATCTTACCTTAGCTAGCCGAGCAGGGTCTGAGCTAGCTGGGCCAGCTTTACAAGGACTAGGACTGAGCTTAAGTGAGGCTAACCCGCCTTAGGCCGTGGTAGAATTTTTTTCTTTTTATATTTTTTTTTTTTTGAATAATTCAATGGAGAAGACATAATACCCCAATCTCTTTTTTCGTATACATTAGATAGTTAACGTTTTTAGTGCTACACCACGACATATGCCCGTGACGATTATCATTCTGGGTCAGGACCCAAACTCAAACCTATGTCGAGTCCATGGAAACTTAGATCGAGTCCATGGAGTGCCCTGTGAGGAGATAGATTTGAGGCTGCTTGACATGTGGGGCCGTCCACTTGTGCTGATGTGGAGGAGGTTCCACATGGGCGGACATTTTCACATGCATGGGATGCGTTAAAAGGGCTGACGGCTGACCAATGATATGAAATTCGGGGATTTGCCTAAGCAGCCTTATTTCAACTTAAATTACAAAAAACTCGTAAAAACGAAAATTATTCAACTTTGGATATTCTATACTAGAGAGAGAAAAAGAGAGAGAGAGAAGGCGTGGGGTTCCATATTCTAAGAAAACCCGTCGATCATCTAATGGATCTCCCACAGGTTGTCTTGTACGGCGATTGTTGGAGTTTGTGAAGGGCGTGATTTGCCAAGAATCTATCTAATGCGCTACAAAACACGAGAGCTGCCCTCCCTCTCACCCATAGCCTACACCCATAGCCTACGGCTGCCCATGGGCTTGGCCCAGCCCACCCCCATTCTCACCCCTCCCCTAGCTAAGTAAAATTTTACCTACGTATTTTAAAATTTTAGGTAAAATACCAAAAGGTGAAAATTGCGCAACCAATCTTTTTTTTTTTTTTTTCTTTCAAAATTACTTATTGGTCAGCTCGAATTTTGATTTTTTTGATTTTTTATTTTTTATTAGTAAGGCAATATCTTAAACCTTGGTGCACTGCATTACTAACAAAAAAAACAAAAAATCAAAATAAAAAGACAAAAAAAAGCAAAATTCAAATTGACCAAGGCAATTTAGAAAACAATTAAAAAAAATTGGTTGACCCAACTTCTTTTGTAATCTTTGCTCGTAAGAGAAGTATTTTGTATTTTACTTAAAATTTTAAAATCCCTACATAAATCACTCTAAAATTGAGAAAACAAATTAAAAAGAAAAAAAAAGAAGAAGTAAGGGTTGGGCTGCGCCAGGTCAAGCCAAATTGATTTGAGCCTCTGTACCTTAGTCCAAACCCACCCTCGAGCCGCACTTTGTGGCTTAAACCCTAACCGTTTAGTGCCGGGCCGGGCAAGGCAGCCAATTGCCACCCTCCATAACCATGGGCAGCTGCCCCCGGTGACTGCCCGTTGCTCGCTTTGTGATTTAGGGAGAGAGAGGGTGTTTGATTATGGAGAGAGAGACGTGGAATATTTGGTTTCAGTGGGGGGGCGGTCGGTCCGGTCGGCGAGGGACATGGTCACGCGAGGGTGGGTGGATGGTGAGTTCGCCCATTCCCGTAGGGCCCCCCCTTCAACGCCACGCAACCAACCTTGGTTAAGGACTTATCCCATTCCCTTACTCTCTCTCTCTCTCTCTCTCTCTCTGCCTTCGTTTCTCTCTCGGGTGTATCCTTATTTCTCTTTCGACCTTTTTTTTTTCCTTGAGTGAATTACGTACGAAAAAAAATATAATTAAAATAAAAAAAAAGTCAATTTTAGGTAAAAAAAAAAATTTTAATTTTATAGTGGGGTTGTGCCCTAATGTTTGGGGTAGTGCGCAGTTTGGTCTGATGTTAACATCATCCAGTCACTTTCTGTGGTGCTCTTCAAAAGGTTCCAAGGTTGGTATCCTTGTACTGCAAAGACTGAATTTGTTAAGCATTTAGAGGCGGTTCGAGCTGCCCATTAGGGCAGTCTGAGGTTGGCATCTTCAGATAGACGGTATTACCTTATTCGTTTGCTACAAAATAAGGCGGTCCGAGAATGTAACCTCGGACTACCTTCTAAATTGGGTACTGCCCCTCATACTAGGACATTGTGCTACTAGCAAAAAAACAAAGAAAAAAAATTAAAGGGAAAATTATGGACACCCACCTCCCAAAATAAACTTTATAGACATTCTTATCTCAATACTTTTAGTAACACATCTTAGTCATTTTTTTTTCTTGTGTTTACCCTATAGTCAAAAAAAATATATATTTTAAAAACTAAACTAACCTTTGTCCAATATTTCTTTCTACTCGTCCTCTCTCTCTCTCGCTTTCTCTTTCTATCTGTCGTCTTCTTTTTTTTTCTCGACTCGCCTCTCTCTTGGGTACAAAAAGGGCGGGTAGAGAGAGAAAAGGAAAGATTTGATGGGATAGTTTAATATTTAAAATATTTAGTTTTTGACTTGAGGTAAACGCAAGAAAAATAGTATCATAGATATAATATTAAAAATTGTAGGATAAAATGCGTATAAAGTTCATTTTGGGGAGGATATATGTAATTTTCTCAAAATTTGTTTCGTATCCGTGCATAAGTTATCTTTTTTCTCTCTCATGCAGTCTTCGCTGGCTCTCTCTACATTTGTTTCTCTCTCATGCAAGTCGATCGCTCTCTTTCTCTCTCTAGCACATTGTTGTTATCTCTGGCTCACCAATGCAAACCCTAGCTCTCTCTCTCTCTCTCTTTTCTTGCACAGCAGTTACACGCTCGTACAGGCAACAACTTTGTCGTGCTTCTTATCTTTTCAACTACTCTCTCTCTCTCTCTCTCTCCCTCATAATCAGCTGTTTCTCTCTCATATGCACAGCATTTGGACCCATGTGTGTATGCACACAAGTTTGTCGTGAGGTCCAAGTCCGTAGTGCCTTTTTCCTCTCTACTCCTCACTTCCTCGTTCCTTCCTGAACCAGTCTTCTTCATTACCGTCTCCAATTTTGTCCGTCCTTCATCTACCAAACCAGTGTTGCACCCATTGTCTCTCCCTCACCGACAGGGTGGCCAGGACCACGACAAGGCCGACCCGACTTTTTCTTTCTTTATTCTTCTTCTTCTTTTTTTAAGGCTAGTTAGGCATGGACCTGCTCAGCCTAGGTTGGACAGGTCCTTTTTAGCCCAATTAGGCATGGACCTGCTTAGCTTAGTTTGGACAGGGCCCGGACCTCTTTGGCCCGGCTAGGCACTAGGGCCGGCGTTGGGCCATCCCTTTTGCTGGCCCTACTCACGAGACATATTTGGCTATCACCAACAAAAGTACTCCATTTGCCCAATAATTAAAGTATCTTCATCTCAAGTCAAAAGAAAATAGAGTAAATTATGTACCGAGCCAAAATAATTCCTTGAAATACAAAATAATCTGATTATAGGTGGAAAAACCTTAGTAGAGCGGTATGAGGTCCCCATCTTCGGAAGTAAGATACGGTTTGAGGATGGGACCTCGGACCACCTTCGAACTGAGTTATGCTCAATTCAGAGAGAGATCTGAGATCCCCTTCCCCATTAGTCTGTTTTTTCCAAAAAATAAGATATAAAGCATAGTCCGAGGATAAGGACCTCATACCAATATCTTTTTCAAAAAATAAAAGAGAAAGAGTGGTCTTATGATGGGGACCTTGGACTGCCTGGGCACTGCATTTAAAGCTTGGAGAATTGCCTTACTAATAAAAAACAAAAAAAGTAATAATTAAAATACGGTATGAGGAAGGTATTCTCTGACCGAGCGGTAAAAAAAATATATAGGCTGACCAACATTCTGTGTAATTTTCATCCAAAATTGCCCCATTTCATATTTTGGGTAAAGTTTACGAGTCCAAATGTAAATCACTGAAGAAATAAATTTTCGAGTCTAAATATAAATCACTCAAGAAAATATAAATATAACATAGTTTTGAAATCTGCTGGAAAGGTCAATTAAAGTCATTAGTGTAATTTGGTCACTAGAGGTCTTGTTTTTAAGGATTTATTTGGAGTTTCAGGACATTTTTGAAAGAATAGATTTTTTAAAAGGGCGTGGTTTCCATAAGGTTGCTACCTAAAACATTCCAAGATGCACCTTCAAATTTTATCATAACATATAATTTTGATGTAAAACATTCTTAGGTTTAACTCAAAATATATTTTCATATCTAATTATAAAATTTTAAACTTCAAAAATAGTAAAAATCAAGTAAATCTATAAACATATGAAAATCTTGAAAATAGACGGTCTAGATAATGTGACGTAAGATATATTATTTAGGGGACTCAAAATTATTTTTATTTATTTAGTTATTTATTTATTTTTTGTAATCATACATGTCGATGTTGAGATGATGAATTAGAGGGTTTTTCAATATTAAAACAACCTTTTCTGATGGATTTTTGTAATGCGTCTGTAGTTCTACATTTTAAGGTTGCAACCTTATATAAACATTTTCCTTTTTAAAATAGGACAAGTTGCTTAAATAAATTATTTGAATTAAATCATAAATTGTGAAAGATCCTGTATTAATGTCTTGCATATATGTGCATGAGTGATCGAGTAATTTTATGGTTGATTTTTACAGATAGAGAGCCTTGATTGAGATTGACCCAACTCGATAAAGTCTAGGGTGGACCTAAATTATAGATAGATTGAGTTGTGAATGATGGATTTACTAATTTTGTGATTCATTTTATAAAAAAAAGTTACTTTTGTGATATCTTCATTTTTAAGTACGGGTAATTTTATAAATATCACTATAAATATGTACTTTTGTCATCTCCATAAGGGATAAAATTGAAAGTTTTATTAAAAGACAAAGGCACTATACAAATAAAGTTCCAAGACACTAACTTCTAAAATGTTATTATACTTTTGTGATAATTTCAAATTTTCTATTGCTTAATGGTAAAATTATCTATTAAAATAAATTTTTTATTAAAAAGTAATGATCATTTTGATAAAAGACACCCATCACAACCCCTTATATCTTTAACCTTTTGTA
>NW_006497396.1:1296106-1313612 GCF_000471905.2 Amborella trichopoda
GGAATGACATCTCCCTATAAAACCCTTTCCCTCCACCTCTTCTCCCTCTACTTTCCCCTCTCTTTCTCTCTCTAACCTCTTTTCTTCAACTTTCCACTTTCTCTCTCTAAAGCTGCCTCCACCTATGAGATAACTACAGGACCTAAAACCTCCTCCTCCTCCTCTCTCTCTCTGCTTTCCCTCCACCTATTGCCACTCCTGCTCTTTCTCTCTCTCTCCTGCTCTTTCTCTCTCTCTCCTGCTATTTTTCTCTCTCAGCTTTCTTTCTACCAATTGCTACTCCTGCTCTCTCTCTCTTACTTTCTCTCTCTTTATCTCTCTCTCTTACTTTCTCTCTCTTTCTCTCTCTCTTACTTTCTCTCTCTCTTACTTTCTCTCTTGCTTTCTCTCTCTTTCCCTCTCTCTTGCTTTCTCTCTCTCTTTCTTGTGGTGTAAAGCGCAGGCATCCTAATGAAGGTAAAAAGACTTCACATCTCTCCCTCTAAAGAAGACTCTCTCTCTCGCTCTCTCTAAGTTACAAATTTCTGTTAGTTTTGATGGTTTTTAGGCAACCTGAAAGGGGGGCACAAGAGCAAAAAGATGAGTGTATACCTTTTGCATGAAAATGAGAATTATAAGTTTTTGTTTCAACTACATCATTCTTTCTTGGTCTTGAAATGAATTACAAGTCGTTATTTATTTGTACATTTTTCTTGCAGCTCCTAAGTTGGATGCAACATAAACTCAATGGGAGAAATACCCCAAAGAACACCCAACTGCCCTCTCCAGGTATGTTTGATCTTAAAATTGAGAAAACTTATTTAGCCTTTAGTTAACTTTCATTGAGAAATAAAAAATATATCTAAATTTTAAATGATTCAATAATTTACACTTTTTCAACTGCTCCAACTTATAGTCATAATATTTCGATGGATACTTTAAAATTTAACCAAAATATATGGGTGAGATATAATTACATAGTTGATCTCTTGTGTGTATATTATAACAAAAATTTTGTGTTTAGGTGGCGTAACCAAAAGGATTGGATGGATTAATAAAACGTGGGGTGATCACACAAACTTGTTTTTGCCTTTTTCTTTTTCTTTTTCTTTTTTTTTTTCTTCCTTCCTATTATTATTATTATTATTTTTGAAGCTAACATTCTTTATTGAGTAATTTACGTATGGATAAAAAAAAAAAGACGCCAAGTTTGGGCGAAAATTACATGAAGGTCGGTCAACACGTGTTTTTTTATTTATTTCAAATATGCCCCTTAACCTGAGGATGCCTTCCTCGGACCCTTTTTAATTATTATTTTTTAGTTTTTTCGTTAGTAGGGTAGTGCCCTAGTGTTAGGAGCAATGCCCACTCTAAAAGGGCGCCCGAGGAGGGCATCCTCAAACCACCTTATTTCTTAGCAAACAAATGAACTAGTGCGATATGAAAATGCCAACCTTAGAGTGCCCTAAACAGTACAGAGAAGATGGTCCGAGAATGTACAGCTCACACCACCTCTGAATGCTTATCAAAGTCGGTCTTTGTTGTCCGAAGATGCTAACCGCGGATTGCTTTGAAGAGCACCATAGAAGGCAGTCCGATGATACTAACATCGGACCGACTGGGCACTGTCCCCAAACATTGGGGCACAACCCTATTATTGAAAAAACTCAAACAAAAATAAATTGTGGTCCCGAATTGAGAGGTAATTTTGAAAAAAATAATAAAAAAAAAGGTTGGCCGACCTTCCGCATAATTTTAACCTAAAATTGACTCATTGTGTATTTTAGTATTTTTTTGTATCCATAGGTAATTCGTTCTTCTTTTGTTTCTCACATGTATCGTAACAATTATAATTATTATTATTATTATTATTATTTTCCTTTTCTTATATTACCTGCTAAGAAGATGGATTGATGTGTACTCCATTCTCTCATTCTTTTGAGGTTTAACTTTTTGTTTTCTCTCAAGGTGAAGAACATGTGGATTTTTCTCTTATAGATTTTTAGTAAAGAAGCATTTCGAAAGAGAAATTAAATACCCAACATCTAAACCTTCACAGGCACATTTCAAAATTTAAGTCAATTGTAACTTTTTTTTGTTTGTAAAATATGTAAAGAGGTAATTTACATCATTTGTGATCCATAAATTAAAATGTGAGAAGGCATAGATACTTTTGCCCTTTATTTTCCCTATTGGACCCCAACTTGTGCTATGAATATTACAAAAGACTAATTTAAACGAAAATGGAATACTCTAATTTTCTTAGAACTCAGCGGCGGGTTAACCGACAGATTCTGCGGTCTCCAAACTCGGCATTATCAAGTTGCCTAACTCGGACTCGGGATCCTAGCAAGCCCAACCCTAGTCCTTGGTTTAGAGCACTTAGGGCCGGGAATGGGCTCGGAATGGGCCGGTTGGCCCCGTACTAAAAAAACTAAGGCTTGAGACACAAAAGTGTGGCCGGAGGTTTGGGCTGGGGCAAGGCTACCACGGCCCAAAGGAATGCTATGCCAGGGCCAGCTCGATTAACCTGGGCTGACCCTGCTTTTCATTTTTATTTTTATTTTTATTTTATTTTTCTTTAATTGTATGTGGCCCGGTGTGGACAGCGGTAGGGCTGGGCCTAGGCCATCGGCCAGTCCAGTCCAAGCCAGGCTGGGTTCAGGCCAGCCCTGTAGTGGCCAAGGCCGGGCTAGGGCTATGGTTGGTTCAGCCTAGGCCCAGCCCTGCAGTGGCCAAGGCCGGGCTAGAGTTATGGTTGGTTCAGCCTAAGCCCAGCACAGGCCCAGCCCAGGGCTAAGGCTATGGTTGGTTCAGCCTAAGCCCAGCCCAGGCCCAGCCGTAGACTGATTGTTATGAGTGATGAATGTACTGACAGAAAGCTAGATTTTCCTTTTCCCCCTTAATTTTCTCACTTCTATTTTCCCTGCAGGCTTTGGGACCCATGAAGCTTCCAAAGATACCAAATCTAAGGAAGACAACACACAATGGCAGCATGGGCTACTTGCCATTGGGACCTTAGGCAACAATGACCTAAAAGAAGACGGGGAAAATCAAGAACTCAATAAAAATGGAGCTCAAGAACTTGAAGAAATGTCAGAATTCACTGCAGAAGAGATTGCTAAGCTCCAAAAGGAATTGACCAGGCTCCTAGCCTTCAAGCCAAGCTCTGGGGATGCATGCTCTAACAATGGAGGAGAAAACAGTGATTGTCCTTTGAAGAAATTTCTTAGCTGCCCCTCGACTCTGAATTTGGAGAGGAGGTATCAGTTGGACGCCACTGAGGATCGAATCGAGCTGAGAGAGGATTCGAATTGCTCCAGCACTGTTCGGAGTAAAGGCAAGGATGTGTGTGTAGACAACAAGAGTGTAATTTGTCAGCGATCGATTTCATTCCTTCTCAAGAAGATGTTTGTCTGTAGAAGTGGGTTTGCTCCAGTTCCAAGCCTCAGAGATCCCCTACCTGAATCAAGGATGGAGAAGGTATTACCAAATCCCAATTTTTTGGTGTTTTTATTAACGTAAATTGAACTTTATTATTTATCATCGAGCATGTATAGTGTGCTCCTAGGGATCACACTCTAAGCACGATTCATCTGGTGAAAGACCTACTTTGGAGGATTTCTCATGGTTAAATAAGTAATTTTTAAAAAATAATATTTAACCAGGAGATTTTCTCAAAGCATTGAAGATCTCTCAAAGTTTAAAAAAAAAAAAAGGATTTTCTTACATATGTAATTTTGGGATCCAATTTAGCATCACTAAGTGAGATGTTAAAATAAAACAATAATGATAATTAAAAGAAAAAAAACCAAAATCAGGTTTTGAGTTTCTAAACAATTAGATTTTCCAAAAATTGGATAGTCTTTATTTAAAATTTTCTTATTTTAGACACGTCATGATCGGGAGAAAAGGGGCAAAACTTCTTCAAGACGTTTTGAAATTTTATTTAAATTGACATATATATTTCATTTGCCATTATTATTTGAAGGTTTACAAGGTTTTATTGTTATTGTTGATGCCTTGTTTTCTTTTTTTTTTTTCTTTTTTCTTTTTTTTGGGGGCGGGGGAGGAATTTTGATAAGAGAAAGTATATGATAACATGCATTTATTGTTGGTACAAGAAGATTATGAGTTACAAAATTAGGCGGCTGAGAGTGTTCCTTTGATAGCGCTTAAAACCCAAAAACCTTTTCTCATACTTCATCACACAACTTGAGAATTCACATCTCGCGACTAAAGGTGATTGTAACATGAACAATTTTATACAATTTGCGGCTATTGATCTAATAATATTTCAACCATTATTACTATTACCTTTTCTATTATTTTTGAGATCATTGTGATAACAGTGCATCTTGGACATAAGAAGATAATCCTGCGTCATAAATGTTCCATTTTGCTCCCGTAATACCAAAATTTGCTTGACATAGGCAGTAGTTCACATTCAACAAGAGAAGTGAAGGTACTGTAGGAAAAATCACTTCATCCTAGCCGCGAGATGTCATTAAGGCTCAGCTAGGGTGTGTCATCTATCCATTTCTAGGACGATATTAAGTCTGCTACAGTAGATTCACTGCTTCCATGGTCCAGCGCATGTGTGATGCTCGTCACAAGATTCATATGATGTGCAAGCACTCCACAAACTACTGCTTGGTCCCCCTTCCCTTTGCATTTTAGGCAAATCTTGTGGCAATTGCCAGAAGTAGCGATGGAAAAGTTGCCGAGCCGGTTTGGAATCACTCGAGCCCGCACGGCACTAGGGCTATCTAGTTTTGGATGCTTCTCAACTGAAGAATCACCCCACTTTATCCGATGAGGCGGTAGGCGGTTCACCTTTGCAAACTTTCTAGTTCACTATAGGGTCTGTGGCGAGTCTTGAGTCCCGAACAATCTATTTTATTTATTTATTTATTTTATTATTTGAAGTTGGGGTCCCTGATTATACAATTTTCTCAGTGGTTGATTTCTTTCAAGACTCGATGAACAGACTCAGATCAGTAAGTGACCCAAATTTTCAAACTCTAACAAAAAAGGCATAATGTTGTCTTTATTTCCTTTGTAGATGATTCTTATTGTGAATATATTTGCAGTTGCTACGGACCATATTGCATAGGAGGATATATCCCCAGAGTACTTCGACGTCTAGCCGGAAGTACTTGTCCAGCAAATCAATGGCAAAATCAGAAACAACAAATGAAGAACAAGGGCAAGGAGATAGTTGCAGATGGGTCAAGACCGACTCTGACTGTGAGTACATCATGCCATAGATATTGTGAGAGAAGAGTTTAAACACCCACTGGTCCCCCGGATCACGAGCTTTGGTTATTTTGGGCAGAAAAAAACCACAATAGCTTTTCTCTTTTTTTTTCAAATCTAAAGAATTTTTTTTTTGGGGGTCAAAAGTTCCCTGGTTCGACTGGACCCTTCTTAGTCGTGAAAGGAATTTCTGGATTTTTTTTTGTTAAAAATTCCCTGGTTCGACTGAATTCTTCTTAGTTATGAGAAGATTTTCGTGCACGAGAACCTGATAAGTTGACCTGAATCTGACCTTTTGAACAAAGAGTGTGTTGGAGCCTGAGAGTCAAACCTTTCTCACACACACACAGATTACAGTAACATGGCTAGCAATTATCCTGAACTGGATAGTTGCATTACAAATGTATTATTTATTGGTAATCTCTATCTTTTAAGCACACACACAGAGACATTAAATTAACATAGCCACTGGACAGTGCCATCACAAATGTATTATTCATTGGGAACCTCTATCCTTTTTTTGTTTTTGCAGTTATTGTTCTAGAGATGTAAGTGGTGCTTCACCTAACACCTGCTCTTGAATGGATGGCTCTAATTAAAAGAAGTTCAAGAACTTTGGCAATAAAATGAGCCAAAAGATGTTGAGGAAAAAAGGAAACAAATTCGTACCGATTATTCCATGGTGGGCGCTTGATTAGATGCATAAAGGTTCTGAAATTGACTATGTTTTTTTGAGTACCCTCCTTGATTGATGTGGAAATATCTATAAATCTATTCTTATATCGGTCTTACTCCCGCGGTGTACGTGAAAGATTTTTTTTCTCATTTTTACTTGACCTTATATAGTTGGGATAATGCTTTGGATGATATAATTGGGATAATGCTTTGGATGATGATGATTTTCTTGCCTGGTATAAAAATAAACCCCTTTAATTTTATTACAAATTCAAAGCATATGCCTACTTGGAAATCAAAGGGGCTTCTTCTTTATGTGAGGGAGAGAGGAAACCAGCTAGGGTATGGGGCAAAGGGGCTTCTTCTTTATGTGAGGGAGAGAGGAAACCAGCTAGGGTATGGGGCATATAGGTGCTTGAGTAACTATACTAGCGTATATCATATGCGGTTTGTATTGAGCCTAGGCTCTAAACAATTAAATTAGAGCCTACCTTCAAATCGTATCGAGAAATGTGGTTTCAACTTTCAATACTGGAAATCTTTGTGCCAACGTTAAACTGTATTTTCATCTTTATTTATAACATTTAAAATTTCAAAAATAGTGTAGATCGACAGATCTATGAAAATTTGAAAATCTCAAAAATTGACAGTCCAAAAATACGTTATAAAATATACTATTTTTAAAACTTGAAATCTATTTTTTTCGCATGTCCATAGCTCCTCAGGTCTAGATCATCAATTTGATGATCTTTGAGCATCAAAACCACCTCTTTTATTGAAATTTTTGTGGTAGGCTTCAATTTGATTGTTTAGAGCCTCGGCTCTATATAAAATTTTCCCATCATATAAATATTTAGATAATATTAGGTGGTCACCTGGATCCATGGGCCGGACGCCCCTAATTTGTATTTAATTGACCCAAAACTCTCTAGAGCATGTATATTATTCTCCCACGAGAGCATACTATATGGTCTCCCTCAGGTAGAAGACGTTGTGAGGATTTTTCTAAACTGAAATTTTGAGAACCACCTAAAAATCTCAAAAGACAAAATTTAAATTTTAAGTTTACTAACACTTAGATTTCATCCTCTAAAAATTGGATGGCCTCTGTTAAGTATTGAGACATTTCTTTTTTCAAGTGCATAAAGTTTAATTTCGATTTTTTTTTTTTAAACCAAGGTTAGTCTATGGGTTGAAGAGTTCACTTCCCCAAATGAGTCAGAAGATTATTCCTAGATTGGTGCAGACACCCCTTTCGGTATTGCATGTAAACAATTGGGTTTTACGCGACGGAGTACCTATCCAATATGCTCGTGCAGGAGCATGAAATATTTTTGCACTCTCAAATTACATTTTATCTACCGGATTTTATTTATTTATTTTTCTAAGAAATTTTTTTTGGAGCTATTTATCCTTTCGGGTGGGCCCCCATTTTGATTTTGATTTTTTGTGTGGCGGGGGGTGAGTCCATTGACATTTTTTAAAAAATATTAATAAAAAATGAGTAAGGGGCCTTTTTCCCACTTACTTACCCAAAAATGTAGAAATGGATAACTCACCCTATGAATAACTTTTTCTTGTTTAATTTTCTATAAATACAAAGATAAATGTATCATATTTAAAGACAAGTTCATCTTTTTTCAATGTCACCTTTTATTGTTTTTTGACAAGAATCAAAACTTTCTCATTCTTATTTTCTCAATCCTCCAAGTACATCAAATCATGTACACAACAATGAATAGAAAACAAAATTACAAAATAACAGGAACAACCTGTTGCAAAATATTCTACATACAACTCTTGAACTCGTATCCCACTCCTTGCCAAACAATCAACTATACTTATAAACATGATAAAAATTAACCTCTTTATCTTGAGATAGAACCTTGACTTCCCTTAATAAACTTTGCATCCTGTAAGGAACACTCTTCTTACCACAACACCAACTTCAAACATTCAAAGAATCTCCTTTTATAATGAAATTTTCACCCATCTTTCAAACAATCTGAGACCATGCAAGAAGGATTTAACTTCTGCTTCATTAGCTATCACCTCTCTAATTGGGCCATAATTTTCTTAAGAAATCTTCCTTCTTTATCTCTGATAATCCATTCAATTCCTCTACTTCCGAGATTATCAAAACAACTCCCATCAAAATTTAGCTTTATAACCCCCTCAGCTGGTGGTACCCAATTCCAACCCTCTTCTCTTTCCTAATATTAATATTGTAAATGTGACCCGACCTAGTCCAACCCCAAAATTGTTCACACCCTCCTGCCGACTCAACCACTACAACCCGTATTTCCTATTTTGAATCATTCCAATGTCCAACACACTTCTTTCAAAAACTCTCTCTCCTTCCATCGCTCTCACACCACAACTCATGTAAGCATTCTCAAATACATTCTTCCCACCCCATTCACTTCATTGTGAATCCTCTCCACAAATAAATTAGCAGTCTGCTCAAGGACCCCAATATCCCTTCCTTAACCCATTCCCCAATTCTCGAAGAAAATGGACAAGAAATAAATGATCAACAGTCTGCTCAACATTTTTGCACATAATACAAAAAATTTGTAAGATCTCCCCTCTTCCTCAACCTATCAACAGTTAGCAGTTTCTTAAGGCATGACAAACATACCGTAGTAGGAATTTGGCAATCTCTAAATAGGCAGCAGACCAGTGACACTCCATCTTATCCTGTCACGAAATGATAGAGTATACTGACTTCACCAGAAACTCTCAACTACCACACAGTTCCCATATCACCTCATCTTGAGCCTTTGGCCAAATATAATGGCCTTGAAGCAATTGTAGACACTGCTGAAATTGAGTTGTTGTCAATTAATTTTGGTAATTATATTGACACGTTATATTCCATACAGCGTTGAAGCCATTGCTTTCCACTAGATTATTAAATCTAGCATTATGTGCCAATACTTTCTCAAACCATTCAAGAAAAATATACTTTGATCGGTCACCAACCCATTTTTTATGCCAACAAAGGTTTTACTCCCATCCCCAACCAACATTCTAGCATTCCTTACAAAGACATCCCTAACTGCCACAATACCCATCCATATAGCATAAACACCATCTCTATCACTACCGTACTTACCGTCGAGTAGAGCCTTCCACATCTACCCATCCTCCCTAGAACACCTTCCCCACCATCTGGACATCAAAGCATTATTCATAAGTCGGATTTTCTTAATCCCCAACCCACATCTTCTTAGGAGTACACACTTTGTTCCAAGCTACCAAACTAATTTCATCTGTATCACCCCAAAAGGAACTTCACATTAACCTTTCAATCTGTTTGGCTATGTCATTTGGAATCCCATGTAGAGACATCTAATAAATAGAAAGTTTGGACATAATAGACGTTATTAAAGTCAACATACCTCCAAGTGACAAAAATTTTGGTTTCTATAAGTCTAATTTATATTTGCATTCTTTTGAGTTGTTGAGCCCCACGGAGACCGAGAAGCTTTAGGGTCATCGAAGACATTCCCAAATATTTAATAGGAAATTCAGCCACCCCATATTCCATAATTGATGTTGACTCCTTAACCCTAGAATCTTCACAAGACATACCAACTAAAACTATTTTCTTCATGTTCATTTTTAGTCTAGAAATAATTTCAAAACAACAAAAGACCTTTTTAGTACCTCCCAATCATTTACATAGCATCACAAGAAATCAAGGTATCATCTATGTATTACAAATGTGAATATCTTTTACCTCTATCTGAGACTTAAAAACTATGAATTGTCCCTGCTTATTCAGCATTTCTCAACATCAAATTGAAAAGCTCAGCCTTATAGTAAATAAATAAGGGGATACAGGATGCCCTTGAAGGACTTCTCTTGTAGCTCAAAAGAAACTTTTGGGTATATCATTGATTAAAAAAAGAAAATTATGTGGTGGTAAGACAACCTTCTAGCCATAATATCTATTTATCACCAACCCCACTGCTGCCATAGTTTTTAAAAGAAAATCCCAATTGATTCTATTGTATAATTTTTTTCGATCCTGCTTACATACAATCCCAGCTTTGTTACTAGCTTTCCAAGAACAAATGCATTCCTGAGCTATATGTATTTTGTCTATAAGTTGTCATTATTTGATGAAAGGAAGTTTGAGGGCCAGAGACAATATAAAGCAGAACCTCTCTTAATCTCTGACAACTGTTGGGTGTGTTTTTGAGCCATCATGAGCGGCTACATGCACTCAAAATATCTATGTATAAGTCTGATGGATCATCTCAAGAGATATGTATCAAGTGAATGTCAAGCCTATATATGCTTGGTAGAAGATGGGTCTGTAGAAACGAAAAGCAATCCACGAAAACAAGAAAGAAGAAACAAACACAAAAGAAAGAGACAACTAACCGTAACATAAAGATATACGTGGTTTGGCAATATACCTATGTCCACGGGAGATGAGAGCTTCTTTACTGGCAATGGAGAATAGGGTTACAATAGCTCTCTTCCTCACGCCTCTCTGTTCTCTCTAATTATCAAGAGATCTGTGTTTTTCCCTTAACCCTAAAAAACGCCCCATCGCAACAATATATATCAAGTCTCAGATAGATGGTACAAATTACTGAAATACCCCAAGTATAGATATATATCGAATCCCAGATATATCGAATCCCATATAGGGATACAAAAATTTCCCTTGGGGGCTGCCGTCCCCGAACCCCCACAAGGGCCGAGGCCACCGAGTTTACCTAGCCGGACACTCCTCCGGGCCTAAAGCCCTTCGGCTTTTAACGACCCTCATAGTCATCCCTTTGCCTCTACCTTAGCAGATCTATTTCCTCAGAATACAAGACATCAATCCTCAATAGGGTCATAATATAAAAACCGATGAAGATAATTACAAGATATATTTGTAAGATACACTTCAAGTGTATCTAAGGGGATGTAACAAAGTCAAGACTTGCCAAACAAGGCCCTGATACGACTTGAAAACCTTGGAAGCCCATCAACTACATACATCATGACGAATGTCCAATCATATAAGATAATCTAAATTTGAGACCAATTATGAGACTTGTACTCCCATGGCCCCTATATACCTCTTCGCACAATATTAGAGGAACTTGGATACGACACAATATATCTGTAAATCTGTCATTTTTCAAAGACGAGTTTGATGGCCAAACCTCGTGCAACCTCATCATATCAGATTAAAATGAGTTGAAACTTTGCAAATATGTATAATGAAGCCTTGTATGCCTCTGGTCCAAGAATCATACAAAATGAACATCATTTCGTTCATCTTCCAATTCCATCAATCGCAAGGATATGCCTTGAGCGCTAACGTCATCATGATATTCGAGGAATTTATTTGAAACTTGTGAGAAATCATATGTGAGGCATGACATCCCAATCCCTAAAGGCTATGGTCATGAGGAGATGGTTTGACCCCTTATCCATGTCTGTCGGCACTGAAAATTCATATTTATCATCTACCAAACGCATGTTTTGCAGCTAGGTATACCTCCACTGATTAAAATGGAGATCTCTCCCATTCTACAAAGAGTTTTCTTAGAGGACTTGGACCACTGGATTCTTGACTCGAAGCTCTATTAACCCTATAAGGGCGGCACTATATGGGTTTCCTATATGAAGGCAGTTAGTTATGTAACAGTAGGCATAAATTCTGCCAAAGCTTGGCTGCCGATCCTTAATATATTCAAATATATGGAGTATTTTGGTCTTAAATTTTGTAGAGATGTACATCATGAGCCCCTCTACAAGATTATCAAGTCCCCATGGTTTATATGTAGAAACGAAAGGCAATTCACGAAAACAAGAAAGAATAAATAAACACAAAAGAAAGTGACATCCAATCACAATGCAAAGATATACGTGGTTCGACAACATGCCTACTTCCACGGGATATTAGAGCTTCTTTACTGGCAATGGAAATAGGGTTACAATACGCTTTCTTCCTCACGCCTCTCTGTTTTTATCAAATTACAAAGAGATCTACGTTTTTTCCTTAACCCTTAATTTTGGACGAAGCCCCAATCGCAACGATATATATCGAGTCCCAGATAGATGGTACAAATTATTGAAATACCCTTGTACGGATATATATCAAGTGCCAGATATATCGAATCCCATGTATGGATATATCCGAATTTTTTCCTCGGGAGCTGCCACCCCCAAACCCCAGCAAGGGCCAAGTTCATCAAGTCAACATGTCAGGATGACTCCTCCAGGCCTCAAGCCCTACGGGCTTTTAACGGCCCCCCAGAGTGTCATCTTTTTTACTCCACCTTAGCAGATCTATTTCTTCATAATACAAGACATCAATCCTCAACATTATAATGCCCTATTGTGAGAGCAGTTTGGTACACAATACTCAAATATGTTGTTGCAATCTGCAATAAAAATGGGTTAACTTACATAAGTCATTTATCCATCATTATTGATTCATTTGTGGTGAGATTTGGACAATTAGGTTTTCCTTTGAGTCCTTTATAACTTACAAAATTTCAGGCCAAAACGATTTATCATCGGAGATTAATGCCCTTCACATATGTCAGAACAATTCACAGTTTGACTGATGACAACTCCTGGATAACCACCTTCCTCGATTTCTCATAGAATATTGTGTCAAATCATGTTTATTGCAAGCTCAATTTTAAATAACAGAATGTTATGAGTTTAAATGAGATTAGAACTTATCATTATAACTATTTGAATATGCTTTAAATTTAAATTCGAAAGGACACTAATCTCATTAAGACCACTCTGTGAGAGACTTGGTTTCAGCTTATAGATCTAGATAAACATCATGGTTCTTTATACTTATCACTTCTAAAGATATGTTTAAACGCCACTCATACAGTAGGGAAGGGGACTGATGGTTGGGATTCTCATACACCACATACTTCCATGTTCCGACATGATAGATAGCGAGTAACGAGACCCTTTACTCTATCATTTTTATGCACATCCAGTAAATGAGTGAATGGCTTCTGCAAGTGAAGGAAAATAATAAAGAGAGAACTTTGCTGATTCTACACTGAATTGAAGCCCAGATTGAACAAGGAGTAAGGCATAGATAATACCCCTATGCATAGTTCAATATACAAGCCTTATATGCCCCTCAATGTTGATCTTTTCCATTTTCTGTGTATTTTCCTTTAAATTTGTATGTATATGCTTCAAGACTTGAACCAAGGGTTGTTGGTCCTATAAGGAGGACTACTTAAATTTTAACAAGAATTGAACGTTCCTCGGATTCCTTATGAACCCCAGTATAAGTAAAAAACATTTCTATTTCCAATATATAAAATTTCAAGGAGAATTTGGCCCCAGATGTGTTAGTTGTCTAGTTCTATAACATATGGTTTGGAGTCATGAGATTATATCTCTTTCTTGATACATTTAATAGGCAACCAACAACAACGTTGCAATAGTTTTGTAAAAGCCTACCAGCAGACTTATTAGTCGAATGTCACTAAGATATACAATCACTCCTCTTTTTGGAGTCAAAGTAATAAAAGTAGCATTTAGTGCTTTATTAATCATTCATATATGATAAAACTCTTCCACTATCAATATTATATCATCCTTAATCACTTTTCAATAATGTTGGAAAAATATTAATGAAAAGCCATATGGGCCAGGGACCCTATCTTGCTCTATAAAAAGACCCTCTAACCAAATATCTGCTCTTTAAACAATCTAAGCAATGGAATTCCAGAAAAATCTACTTTTGATATGTAGTCATTTGTTAAAGCCCTTGTATAATGATCCACAATAGCCCTTTCTATTCTATCCCAATCATCCTCATGTACACCAGGAATCTTAATCGTTGTAAGTTGTTTGCTCCTGTCTAACATTAGCAATCGAATGAAAAAACCTTGTATTAGAATCTTCTTTTAACCATTTAATTCTTGATCTCTACCTCCAATAAACCTCTTCTTGTCTTAGACATTCCTGCAAATCCTTATTGAGTTCCATCTTTTTTGCCCCTGTAACAAAATCAATTGTTCCTCTCTTTTGTTTAATTTTATCCACCTCTTCAATTTTAACCATAACCTCATCAATTCTTTGTTTAATTGCATTTTTATGCAATTTCCTCCATTCCATCAATTTTCTTTTACTAATTATTTTCACTTGATATCATACCATCCTTCATGCCTACTCGACTTTTAACCATCCTCCACCAAATTCTGAATTGTTCTATTTGAAAAATATCGAATTTTGAAATGAAAACATGATGTACAAAGTTTTCTCACCTTAGTTTGAACTATCAATGGTGCATGAACTAATGACAGCGTTTGCAATGCTCCACATATTGTAACTATATATATTTCAGCCAAAGAATTAGAAATTTGATAATGGTCTAACTAGGTCATGATTGGATTGGTCGAACTACTATTTGACCAAGTAAACTAAGCTCCATAAGTGGTAAGTCCATAGTTCATTTTGCAAGATAAAGTAGAAAAACCTCTCATACGTGGGATGATACAATTTGTAGAAGTTGATTCCTCGGGCCCTCATATTCCATTGAAATATCCAATAACACACCAAGGCACTCAAAAATTTGTATATATGCCTGATTCATTCCAAACATCAATTTTAGAAACTGAGGCATTAGCGACTTATACATTTGATAACATCTATTTAAGACCATTACTAATACACTGAAACATAAGAAATACAGACTAGACCCTAGCAAAATCCGACCATACAAAAAAGAAGGATCTGATGTTGTCCAAATACCTTCAAACTGACCCTCCCACTCTTTCACAACAAAAACTAGATGGATCTATCACCCCATACTGACCTAATACTTTGTACATAGACTCTTTGAAACTTAGTTTCCTGCAACACTAAAAATCTATGATCGCTCTTTCCTTACCATTAACAAAACTTCAATCCTTTTCCACTCCATGCCCATGTACATTCCGACTGAGTATCTTCATTTCTTCCATGTAATATCAGCACTTTGAGCACTTTCTCTCTAAATATCAGAAATTGTCACCTCATTTGAGTCTTTCTTACCATTTTGTTTTGCACAGTTATCCCTCTCTTACTCTTTGGCTCAATCATCTTGCTTGCTTAGCTACTCCCATCTCTAATAGAATCTCTTTTTTCCTTTTCATTACTCTCTTGAACCATAGTTAGATTATCCTCATTACAAGCAAACTTGACCGTCATAGCTTCTGTATTTTTTAATTTTACCTTGTAATTTCTTATCATTCGTCACTTCCTTTACATCTGCACTTGGCACCACTCTAATAGGCTTTAAGTCAACCACCAACTCCTCTTGACACTTTATGTTTTCTATATTTTAAGATTCTCCGCATTCATAAGTTGATCCATTTGAAATCACCAAATATTTCCTACCATATGGCATCATGGCCCAATCTTCAAGATAAATGTAAATAGTATCTTCAGTTGGCCAATCTCTTCCATATGAAGCCTTAGGTGATTGACGTTTAGAAGTCCCCAGGGCTTTACGATTCAATAGATACTTTTACTTATTTTCTATTAAACTCTTAACTTTATCATAATTAACTTATTATAACTCCTTACCTTTTACCAAAGTAGTAGTTTCTAATCTTTGTAACTTCTCCACCACCTCACTTTTTATTATATATTGCTCACCATGCATAAAGCTCCTACTGACACATCAAACACGAAGGTTCCACATTGATTACTAACCTCCTTACATCCAACCCATTCACCTTACCATCTACTCGAATAGTATCATCCTCTTTATTTCTATCATTTTTCCCATCCTCATTTACCACAGCCTTGTAAACACCATTTAACTTTTGGTCATTGGAACCTTTTAAATTACTAACAATTCCCCCATCCCCGTCCTCCATATTATATTCTAAAACTTTTTTATGTCCTTGTGCCTTTCTACCTACCACATGACATGTAGTATTATCTGAATTTTTTACTAGATGTCAAGCCTGCTTAAAATTACATTTCAACACTTGTTTACGTCCATTTGATTCCATTCCAAAATTGGCCATGTTTCATTGATCCACCATAGTCCGACCTATCTAACTTTTTAGAACGTAATCATCTTCAATTCCAACCCCATCTTCCTCAACATCCATGAGACCCTCCATCTTCCTTAGCACTCTTGCTTTCCCATAACAATTATTACCATTAAAATCCAACATCCTTTTTCTTCTTCTTACTTCTATCCAGTTAGAATCACTAAATAAATTTCCTTTCTTGCTGAACTTGGCCTACAAACACCAACTATTGTCAATTTTCATCTATACCTTAACTATAAAATTCTTATCTGTCATTGCAATACAATGTTCTCTAGTATATTTTTCCCAAACTTCTTTTCAATCCTCATCTTAATCATTTCAACATTACCACCAATTACAGTATTCTAGTCAATCTCCACCAATTTTCAACACACACTTGCTATCTCCCAAAAAACTTCAAACTCCAAGCATGTAAGGGTACACCATAAAAATTTAACCAGATCTTTTGAGATTCTAGCAATGAAAAGTTCCTAGATGCCAACCAGCTTTGAACATTTAGTAGTCTTACTTTATATCGCCAATGGTGTTGCCTCATGATACCATCCAATTCTTTTTTAGACTTTAATAAATCACGTCACAATTATTAAGAAAGATTTTGACATCAAGTTTATTGTTGGATTTATGTGGCCTTTAAAGGCCTTATGAATATGTATTGAAATACCTTTATTATAGTGAAACATAAACTCAGTGGCAGTGTAGTCCCTCGAGGATCATACTAAGCGAATGATGTTTGCTTATACCAAATTGTGCCCATCGTTCTAAATCAGTCGGTTGTAAGACCCAAGGTGCCTGGGCATAAAGAATTAACCGATGAGGGTTTTGGGTTAGCCCTTAATGAGGTCGGAGCTTATGCCTAGATGAGAGAGCCGAGGGACTATGTGACCCTTGTGTGTGATGGTAAGCCTATTGAGACGGGGGCCAAAAACCTCATCCATGTTCCATCACACTGCATGCATATTGATAGATCATTCGGGGAAAGCCAGATATCCACCTTTGCGTGAAGCATATTGATGTGCGAGATATACCCCTATGCACCATAGAGCTATGGTCGCATCAGGTCGTGGTGACCTTGACTCGTCTCTAGGGGAGGACCTGTAATCCACAGACTGGGATTGCGACCCCTTGATTCATCGACCTAACTTTGGTGACCCGCTAATGAGCCCCTGCTTGGACTGTGGGTCATGAAAAACACTTGGTCAGTTCGATAAAGCTAGTGTGGTCTGTAGTCCACAATTGAAGGTGGAGTACCCCATTATTACATATTGAATTCCTAAAATTATATAGATTATTTTCACATCATATTAATTTAATTGTGTTCATTTTATTATTTGAATTTTTATGAATCTCTCAATATTTTAATTATAAATTTTGGACTTAAAAAAAATATTGTTATTGATTTTAGAAAGTTGTAAAAATTCAAATATATATTAATTCGTTTTATTTAATTTTAAATTTTTTTTATAAAATTCCATGGGGGCCCAAAGTGCACATTAGCCCACCATGTGGCATGTGGGTGGGGGCCTACATGTACCACAAAAGGG
>NW_006497396.1:1340410-1382143 GCF_000471905.2 Amborella trichopoda
GAGAGAGAGAGAGAGAGAGAGCTTATGTATGCATAACATTATTCAGGAATCATGAATAACATCTGCATATAACAGTATTCACAGATAACATAAGTTGTAACATTGTTCGAACATGACAATTTTTGTGAATAATACTATTCCGGGTAACATTATTCACAAATAACATTTTTATAGTATAATAATTTTTGTGAATAATGCTATTCATATATAAATTGTTCGTGAATAACATTATTTTTGTATAATATTATTCACAGTTAGCATCATTAACATTTAACATTAGTTGCATATAATATTATTTACATTTAATATTAAAAAAATATAGCGGGGATGTTTGAGTAACATCAAAATAATTATTGTTTAATGTTGTATTGGTGCTTGTTATGTTCTACACACCACTTTGACATTTTCTTATAAAAAGGAAAAATGTGGGGATGGAAAGTGAGTGAGGTCCACCAAAAAATGATATATTTCATGGTGGATCCCATCACTGTTCCATTGGTTTACTGGATGGTGACGATCCAGTGGTTTATGATTTTTCCATGTCCATCAGATTATATTATGCTGTTCCTTTTAGCTGTTGGAACACGTCTGTGATTCTGGTAGATTAATGGGATATGGGGTCAGCTTTGTAGCATGTAGTGGTAACAAGCTTATTATGATTCATTCAAATGACTCAACAAAGTCATGCATAGACTTTGGAAAGTACATTATTGTCCGATGGACTATAGAACACAATAGAGTATTGGGTTCATCTGCCATATTATGAAATGATGGTATAATATTGTCTGATGGAATATATTATAGGTTTTGTCTAGGCACAAGGGCAGTGAATTGGAGTTTTGAGAATGTTTTGACTTTTCTGAAGCTAGTTTTGAGAGAAATTGTTCAAATGCATAATATTATAGAGGCTTTTGATTTTTTAGTCTCCATTGACTGACTGTGATTGTTAGTAAGAGTGAATTAGCTTATCCAGGTAGAAGTATGGTCATCTTTGTGACCTCCTTACCTGGATTTAAACTTGATTTTAGGATGCCTAGTTTATTGATGGATTTATTCTATCTGTTTCCCCATTTTCCTTTCATTGTAATTTTATTCTTTTACTGGTTCTCAAAATATCACGTATATTTGTGCAAATTTTATACATGAAATAGTAGTGGTAGGCTTGTTGCATTTTCACAAAAAAGGTCGAGCACGCATTTATGATTTTATGGGAACATATAATGTGCACATGTTTATGTATTATTTTGTATGCACTCTCGCTGCATTTTGTGCATATTTTTCTTCTTGCCCAGATGATCTTATCACTTGCCCGAGGTAAGTACCTGGATTTCTAAGTGAGGTGTCTTCATCTTGCCGTGGTTTATCATTTTACTCCCGAAGAACATTGCTTGACAACAAATAAAAAAGTAATTCATCAAGGCGTATTTGTGGACTTACGTCACCATCTAATAAGACATATTCGTGGACTTATGTCACCATCTAATGAATGTTTGAGTGGCTTTTGGGACCAGCCATCTTCTATTGCTTTGTGAATTTCCTTCATTCCCATTATTCTGACGGTGATACTACTTGTGTGATTAAGCAGCCATCTACAATCGAAAAATCTCTTGGAGATTGATGAATGAAGCTGCAACCTCTTTGTTGGAGCGACACTTTTTGCCCAGTTACCTTTGGTCCTTAATTTGTAATGATGACCTATGAGAATTTTCCGTTGGATTGCTACAAAGAAAGTGATATTCAGATACAAATATGATGGTTATGGTTAAACCTACATATGGCCATATGTTCACAGAAACATACGTACCTAACCTTATAAATACATATGTGCGTGCACACATACAAAGTACCTTCACTGGGCCAGTGAGCTTTATGAGTCTTCATGGGTAAAAGCTAGAGCGATTTGAACTCCTTCGAAGTTTCATCTCTTTTATATGTGCCTTGAATTTTGTAGGATTTAATTCACCACTTTCTAGGTTGGAGACTGGCTCATTGTGAGCCTAGCAGGGCCGAGCAGCCTTGTCAGTAGGCTTGACTCGTTGATGCCCTTATTTCTTACTCCCCTGATTCCTTTCTAATTTGTATACGTCTTTCTTTTGTGGTTGTATGACCTGACGGCATGGGGTAGATGCATTCTCTTAATAAATGTTAGCTACTTTCACACACACATTTGAATAAGCATGATTCTGGGTGACACTCATCTACTGTATGAACTATGAACTTTGACCATTATGTGTTGAATTAGTTATATGTGAAGTTTGTGATTATTGGGACTTTAGGGTTTCCTCTTGGCCTTCTTCCATGCTTTTTGGGACTTGCTGAAACCTGAACTTATGATCATGTTATGTGGATTCTTCGAAAGTGGAAATATTAATAAGGCAATGAACTCTATATTTATTGCCCTAATCCCACAAAAAGAAGAGGTGGAAGATGTGAAGGATCTCAGTCCAATTAGTCTCTTATGTAGTGTATTCAAGATGGGATTAAAGGTAGTGGCAAGTACATCGCAAAACGTGTTGAATGAAGTTATTTCAACTCAACAGGCAACATTTATGAAAGACTGACAAATCCTTGATGGAGTGCTTGTAGCTTATGAATGCTTGCACTTGAAATACAAAGTTCAAGTGCTGGAGTGCTTGTAGCTCATGAATGCTTGCACTCGAAATACAAAGTTCAAGTGCTATGCAATCCCTAAATGGATAACGTGGACTTATCTTGAAAAAATTGTGCAGCTTATGGGATATGGCCAGAGATGGAGGATTTGGACTAAGTGATGTTTATGGAATATCTACTGGATCTCCTAACAGCTATTTTTGAAGCTCAAGAGTCCCCAAGGCAGGGCGACCCTTTGTCTTCATTCCTGTTCACGTTCATTGCTGAGACTTATAGTGGCATGTTGAAGGGAGCATGTGCTGCTGAAATTTTATGGTTTAAATCCTCTGCAAAGGACAATTATATCCCGTTTGTAGTGTGCAGAGTATACACCTATTTTTTAATACATCAAAAACACAAATAAGGAATTTGTGGTTGATATTGAGACTGTTTGAAGTTGCTTCAAGTATAAGAGATGGTGAGCCATCTTAGATTTGGAATTGATAGAATGCCTAATAAATGCCGTTGGTTGCCTGTCTTGTGGAAAACCAGCAAACGCAATTTATAGTGGAGTTATTGAGGAATTTGACAGGACAATGGCTCTTTGGAAAATTTTGGATTTGGCCTTGGGAGGAAGGCTAACACTTGTAAAGTCAACACTGATGAATCTGCCAATCTATTATAGGTCGCTGTTCACTGTCCCCGGTTCAGTTGCAGACAACAGTTAAAAAAATGATGCAACTATTTTCTAGGGGGATCATTGAACAAAAGAAGGATGCAATCTTGTCAGATGGGGTAAGTTACGTCTTCCAAAGAGTAGGGAGCCTAAGAATCTTCAGAATCCATGAAGCAGACAATGCACTATTGTCTAAATGGTGGTGGAGGTGGACGCCCAAACAATTTATTTATGGGTACCTGCAGTGTAGAGTGAATATGGCAAGGTTGAGGAAGACTGGTATGTGAGGATGCAGTCTAAGAGGAACATTCTATTAGATGCATGGAATGGGATTAATAATTGCTGGCAGGAGGTTATGCAGAATATCAAAATCCAGGTAGGGAGTGGGAGGAAAGTGGGGTTCTGGTTTGACCCCTGGCTGGGATGGCATGCTGTTAAGGTGTACTCCATGGGATTTCCTTGAATCCAAAAAAACTAAAGTGTACACTGTCATAGGTTATCAAAGGAAGACGTAGTGGATGTTCTGCTTAGTCTGTTTTCAAAGTTGCAGAAAAGGGATTCTTTAATCCCAAGAAAGAAATTCTGTCTTTGGATGCCCAACAGCATGGGGAGTTTGTCTGTAAACCCATGTGCAGAATACTCGCTCAATGTTCAGAAGCATATGCTGTGAGCCTGTGACCGGTATGGTGTAGCATATTCCTGCTCCTCTGAAAATACCGTTCCTATCTTGACTAGCCACAATCGATAAAGTGTTTAACAGTTCACAATAGGAGCAAAGTTATTGTATTCCCTATGTTTGTGCGATGTGCAAACAGGCGTCTGAAGCCGTAGACCTTCTATTCTTACTCTCTCTGGAAAAGAGCCCTACATGGTCTTATCTCTTATGTTTTTAAACTTATTAGGCTTGAGTTGGGCCACTGCGGCCTCAGTTGAGACATTATTGCACAGTGATATACACCACCATCTCCTACAGCAGGTGTCATCCAGTGGAGGTTGACTTTACCTGCCATATTTGGGCTGGCGTGGGTTGAGTGCAATGGTAGATGCTTCAATGATTGAAAGCAAGACGAGTTTAGAAGAAGAGAACAAGTTAATGCCATGGTCATAGCATTACGAAAACTAATCCACAATTTGGGGTTCTACAACGAGTGATTGTGAGAACAAATGGGTGGAAATTGTAAATGGCAAATGAAAGAGAGGGGGAAACTCTATTAAGTGGATGCGGCCACTCATCGGGCCAGCTAAGCTAAAATTTGATGGAAGTTTGAGAGGTAAACCAGGTAAACTGGGGGATGCTGATGCTGAAGGGTTGGTGTGAGATGACCAGGGCAGAGTGCTCTGCTAATTTACTCTGGTCAATGGCATCATGCACAATTCAATAGAGGCTGAGGCTTGTGCCCCATTAGCGAGTCTTAGAAATTTGACCCCTTAGTGTGAGTAGGATCATTTGTGGCGGTATTCTGCCCGAGTGATTTCTTGGGCGAGTGGAAAGGACAAATGAACTTGAGACTAATTAACATATTCTAAGAATTTGCTCATCTTTCAAGTAGTTGAGATATAGAATTCCGACATACTTGGATGTCTAATAAGTTGGACTTTCAGGCCAAAAGCAGGAGATTCAAAGTCCTCTATCTTAGTGACCAATTTTGTTAATAGACCGATACAGATCATAGATTGAGGTGAGGCGTATACTCATTATAGGTTTGGAGTGATGTCAATCATGTGCATAAATAGCTTTCTGGTCTGAAGTATTGTGAAGAGAATTTTGAGTGTACATGATATATGCAGTTGCAAAATTTTTTGAATCAATAGAGTTCAGTTAACGTTAAAAGAAATAGTTTGTCGGTCATGCATCTAGAGTGTTTTGGACATTAGATTTCCATGCCCATGTGAAGTATATGTAAGAGATATATTTTCCTGTGTTGAAATTTATGGAATGCTTGTTCTTTTATCTATTGCCTGCCATTGTCTTACCTAAGAGTTTGTATTGGATGTTTTGCTTGTTACATCTTCTGGAAACTGACATTTTGCATGTGTTGTAGAAAAACTTCTTGTTCTGCTTCGAGATGGACGCAAACTCCTTGGAATCCTTCGCTCCTTTGATCAGTTTGGTAAATGTCTCTAAGTTACTTATCATCAGTTCAGTTTGATGCATGGATGCACATGCATTTTCTCTGATATTTGCTAAATTGCTTGTGTTGCCTGATCACAGCAAATGCTGTATTGGAAGGGGCTTGTGAACGGGTGATTGTAGGAGATCTTTATTGCGATCTGCCACTAGGCTTATATGTGATTCGTGGAGAGAATGTCGTCCTTATAGGCGAGCTGGTACTTGATTCCCTTTGTTTCATCAGTTCATTTAGGAAAAATATATATCACAATCCAGTGGATAGTGAAAAAAACAGTAGTCCATTGGGGCCATCACCCTTGGAGAGTGGGTCAACAAAACAGGACATGGGGTCCAATGGTGGTTCCCACTCTCCTGTCGCCATCCATTTCTGATGACCCCGTAGGTTATGGTTTTTGACTTTCCATTGTCTCTGGGACATGGTAA
Source organism: Amborella trichopoda (assembly GCF_000471905.2). The sequence goes on from NW_006497396.1 coordinate 1,346,230, forward strand.
TACTTCCCAACATACAATCTCATAATTTAGTGCACTTCTTATGAAAGGTAAGTTGTTTATGACTTTGCTCTCATATCGTATTTTTGGTTTCAAAATGAACAGGATCCTGAAAGAGAGGAGCTTCCAGCCCACATGACTCGAGTATCTGCCGTGGAGATAAAAAGGGTATGCTGTTTTCCTATTTTTCTGCTTTACCATCGTATTTAAAACCTGGAAAGTGTGAAACCCTTTTCAACTTTTCATTGCTGCCATTGAGGAATTAACTTTTGGAATTTTTCTGAAACTAGATCAGATTTCATACTGAAATATGTGGACAAAAAATATCCATGCACTCGATGTGACTAATTTATTAGCTGGCGATAGTTCTTGTCATTTGTTGAGAGCAAATATGGAAATACCATGTGAATCACAGGTGTTTTGGTTAATCTGATACCCCTTTATTTCCTTAGTGTGGTTGGTGATGATACTACCAAAAGGTTGAAACTACCCATGATTTGCATGCATATGTGCATGATTTAGCAACTAATTAAAACTCTATGCCCACAGAACAGATATACTATTGGGACCTATTATTCTTATATTGTTTTTTGAAATTGTTAACCTTGGATTATTCTTATATTGTTCTTGAAAAGTTGTGGAAGTTAGCGAACTTCACCAAACAAGTATTTTAGAAAATCTATAGATGAAAATATTTAGCATTTAGATTATGTGTGAATCAATACGTTATGCGCTTGTGAGTTGCCATATCATTGTGCATTCGGTGCGTGTATGTGTGAAATGAAGTTTGAATGTGTTTTGGGTGTGATGTTTAAATCCTGATATCATATTAGCTGGAAGTACATCATGGTTATGGCTGAAGTTTTCTCCTTGGTATAAGACTCCATGCTTCATGGCATAATTCTTTGTTTACCTTAGATCTCCTTAAATATTAGATGACTTCTTATTAAGTTCAAATAATATCCTGTTCCTTGTACTTTTTTCTTTACACTCCCATCATTTCATGATTTCAGGCATGAACCCATTTCCTTACTTAACATTCCCTTTTGTTCTTTTCTGAAAATGTCGCTTTTTGTGGCTGCATGTTAATGATTGTCAACTCTCTCCTTGTCTCGACCATAATTATTAAATTCATTTGTTTCTATTTTATCAGATTCATTTGTTTCCATGTTATTATTGCGCTCTCTTCATCAAATTATTTTTTGTTAAAATCATTTCTGCATTGTGCGCATGTGCATGTGTGCCTGTACGTGCCCACATGTGTGCATGCATGGCTGCATATGTGATTTTTATTTGTTCTTGATTTTATACAGGCCCAAAAAGCTGAAAGGGATGCCAAAGACCTAAAAGGTTCAATGCGAAAGAGGATGGAGTTTCTCGATCTTGATTGATCCATCCATTCTTGAATTCCTTCTGTGTTGAGAGCTGGGGCCCCAAGCCCTGTGCCTTTGGGTTGGCCCCATGTGTTCTGCCATTTTGGTGAGTTTTATGCCAAGTCTTTCCGCACATATTATCGCGGATGCTGCACATGGAGAGAGGCCACACAAATTTCCTCTTCGGTAAAAAAAGGATAAAAAAAAGAAGAAAGTAGTTAGAAATTAGATGGTTAGTTGTGATTTACTTGCATTGCTGCATGGCCAAATTTAGTTGTTTAAAACTTGTTCTTTGTATCAGGGTTGGTGATGGCTTTATGGGTTTCATTGAGTTTTTTATTAATCTATGGGTGATTTTAGTGAATAGATTGTTTTTAACTTTTTCATGGTTTATTTTCTTGGTGTAAGGTCTTTTCAGATGTGTTCTAGAGAGATTTTTGGGCAGGTTTTGAGCTTCCATCTCTCTCTTTCTCTGTCTCTCTCTTATCTCCCGCATTCTCTTTTCCATCATTGGTGGATTTTAGGCATTGGTGGAAAGTGAGGTACATAAGGGTGTGGTTGATTTTCCCAAAAGGGTTATCAAAACTCACCATTGGGTTTTTTGGATTGCCTCAAGACTACTGTTCTCATGTATCATCATTATCGTAAGTTTTTGTTTTTGTTTTGTTTTTCTTTTGAATGTTAAGCTGTTGTTCATGCTCTTATTATACTTGCCTGGAGGCTTCATTTGCAGAAATTATTAGCTTTTGTTTTTGCACTTCCTGGAGGCTTCTCTCTCTCTCTCTCTCTCTCTAGTTTATAGTACTGCCTATGGTTTTAACCTCCCTCTCTCTCTAGTTTGTAGCACTGCCTATGGAGTTTCTCTCTCTAGTTTGTAGTACTGTCAAGATCTCTCTCTAGTTTGTAGCGCTGCCTATGGAGTTTGTCTCTCTCTCTCTCTCTCTAGTTTGTAGTGCTCTCTCTCACGAAGTTTTAAGCATGTATTACTGTGGAAGTCGGAATATTGACTGTTCGGCGGCCCTCTCTCTTGGCTCTCACGGCTCTCTGTCTTACTAAGTTTGGTGCAAGGGAGCTTCGTCGATGACTATGCGCACTTACGCTCTGTGCAGGAGAGAAATGTAGTTTGTCATTTCTCCAATAAAATCGGTGATAATGGTGGATGCCTGTCCTTTCACTTCATATAACTAACGAACCGGCACTCACCTGATTTATGCCCCTCTTCAATGGTCAAGTGGTGTGATTTGGAGTTCGACATTTTGATTTTAGGTTTAGGCGGCCTAGCCATGTTCGCCCGGCCCCCCAAAAAAATAAATGAAAAACTAGGGGTGGAGCTAGGGCAGGGCTACCATGGCACTTGCCTAGTTTTTTTTTTTTAATTTTTATTTTGTTTTGGTGTTTTATTAGGGTGGGTCCTATAGAGAACCGGCGAGGTTGGGGCGGTTGTGCTTGAATTTTGGGGTTTACTGTAGAATTACTAGAATTTTTATTTAGAATTGAGTATTTTCAAAAGAAAACGGTGATTAGAGTTTTAAATACTTAAAATTGGACAATGGAGGTATAGGAGTTTTAAATACTGGAATTGGACGCGCAGTCTTGGTTTAGTTTTAAGGTTTTACTGGGGGAGTATGTGGCCGATATGCTCCTGCAGGACCATGTATTGTTTTATGGCTTTAAATCATTTTTATACTCGGCGCATCATTTAACTGTCCAAAAAATAACAATCTTGTCGTTTACGCGAGATGTAGCATTAGATGTAGGGCATGATGTATACGTTTTCTTCTTTAATTCTTTGCGTGTGTGATTACGGTTTCCTCTTCCTTGTCACTTATAGACATCCGATCTGGTCTGGGGCCCATGAGGAAAGAAGCTCATTTTCATGCCACCGACATGAGCCACAATCAGCCAAAGTCATCTCTCCCCCACCTTGCCGCACCATCACCCCCTATCGTAGCTTTTTTTTTTTTTCCCCAACTATTTTGGGTCCGTCAACATGATTAGTCTGCTATATATTTAGTGAGGTAATATGTCTCTATATCTTTCTCCCCTTCCTTCCTCTTCCTCTCCTTGGGGTAAATCTCTCTTTCTGTATCTCTCTTACTCAGTAGTATGAATGTCTCTCACCCATGCAGTCAAAAAAAAAAGTTTAGGTAAGGTTGCAACCTTAAAATGTAGAATTAAGATGAATTTAAAAAATCCATTGAAAATACTTGTTTTAATGTTAGAAAACCATCTGATTTAGTATCTCAATATCAAGATGTATGAATAGGAAGAAAGAAAATTATTTTGAGTAAAAAATTAATAGATCTAGTAACAAATTATTTGAACCGTCCATTTTCCAGATTTTTATATGTTTATGGATCTTCTTGATTTTCACCAATTTTTTTAGTTGAAAAATTTTATAATTAGTTAGGTTATTCTAATAATTGTTTATACTAAAATTACATCTTGGATAAACATGGTTTAAGGTTGCAACCTTATGGAAATCACACCCATGGTTAAATACTGTGTGCGCGAAAATCTTGTCGTGGAACTCTCTCTCTCTCTATCTCGCTTTCTCTCCGCCTTTTGAATTCATTTGACATGTCGGATGTGTCCCTCCATTTAACTCCCCTGAAAATGCCGTACGTCAGGCACTGATGTTCACCTTTTCCGCAGGGTGCTTGCATAGGTTGCTTGACATTATAGAATTCATCCTGAAACTTATGACAATTGACTACATCATGTGCCAATTCAGTGTCTCCCGGAACAAAAAGGATATCGACTACAAGCCCCAACACCAAATGATGACCTCATTATTCTATTTTTTTTGTTTCAATAGTATACAAGTTTTTAACCCTATAAAGGGTAAGCTTTCTATGCTAACCCTAGAGTATAAAAATTATATACTGCCCTATATCCAACTTTCTATTTTAAATGGAGGGTTAAGATTGCTTCAATCACAATGTCATGTCTCTACATTATTTTATTTTTAATTATTTTTTTTATATACTATTTTGACATCAAAATTGGACGTCCAATCCTCTATAAGCGAAAACTATAAAACAAATATTTTCAATAAAATAAAATAATCAAAATACCCCTGAAAATTTCAAGGGGTATTTTGATCATTATATTTTATCGAAAAATTATTTTTAATATTTTTTATAGGTGTACCCCAATGAGAAGATGGCACATACCAAATTTCATAGTCATACAATTTGTATAAAAAAAATTAAAAATAAAATACTTCGAGACGTCGGATCTAAGATCAAACGTTGAGTGGCTCTTGACCAAAATTGGATGGCTGGATGGTAGGGAAAGCATAGACCTTCTATGCTACAGGGGAGGTGTAGAAACTTTTCCCTCTTATAAATTAGAGCTCTTATTCACATCTTCGATAAGCTCAATAATAAATCTTTTCTAGGAGCTTAATGCCCAAATATATAAAAATATAATTTCTCACAGGGAATCAGAGTCAAATATTTTTTCGGCAATGTAATATGAACTAGTTTTCTTTTTCAACAAAGTATTTTCCGACATAAGACCCTTCACAGAATTTTCAGATCTGGGTGGGTTGTTGTTGCAAAAAAAAAAATTTGGTGCAATCAGATCTGGTATTTTTTTCTATCTACATTCTATATTCGGTCAGTTGGATCATCAAATTCTAGTATGTTGGTATTTTCTCTAACAAGCTTTTTGCCTTTCTCTCTTAGCTCCGTAAAACAAACTGCAAAGTTGTTTCTTCCTTGCACCGTCTGACAAACGTTTTTTTTTGTTTGCATCGCGTCTACTTGAAACTTGACCTGTTTGAGTTTCTGTCATTGCCCTTTTGAAACTTAACTTGAAAACACCCTTAAAAAATAATCTTATGTTGATGACCAAATTTTCTGTTACTCGGTCATGTCTATTCTAGTCTACGACCGACTGAATCTGTATTGGATCCACACCGACTTCTGTTGGCTCTTCTATATGCAATTATGTTTTCTTAGCTGTCTGGATGACTTTTTTTTTTGTCTTCAGTGAAGATCTGAAGTTTTTATTCATTGGTAAACTCTGATTTGCAGCTCCGTGTTTTGCCTTTTGTTTCTGAGGCTTGTTGATCAACTGCTCTTCTGTCGTTGATTTTTGTGTTTGTTGATCAAGCTTATGAAAATGTCCAATCTGTACCATCTGCTGAACAACCATCGAGTCGTGTTTCGACTATCTGTTCTGTTTCTCTTCCGAGTTGTGTTTCGACTCTCTGACATGTTTTGGATGTTACTGTTCTCAACTCCGAATATAAGGTCCAAATGTGCTTGTTGATCTGCTGTTGATTTTTGTTGGCTCTTTCAAGTGCTTTATATTTGATGATCGAATTTATCAATCCTAGTTGATGATCAAGTTTTCCGTTTGTTGATCATGTTTAAGGGTTGAGTTTTTCGTTACTCAATCCTATTGGATGATGGAGTTTTCTGTTACTCTATCCTTTGTGATGATGTTTTTTTTTTTTTCGTTACTTGATCTTGCATGTTTTAGAGGCATGTTGATTTGTTATTATGCGAGACTGCTATGTTCGACGCATCGATTTTTTATGATCATTAATTTGCAGCTATTCAAGCTTCTTTTATTCGTGCTTTATTTCTAAGGCATGCCTTCAGTTATCCAAACTCAAGTTGCTCTCTCTTAACGCATCTTCAGTTTAAAGGGAAGTATGGAAATTATAGAGACCTAGACTTTTTTTTTGGCGCAATATTTTCCGTCTTTTTATGTTTACCCATATTCGGAAGGTGGTTCATTGCATATATTACTTTCTTTAGTAGCATACAATTTTGTAACCCTATAAATTGAAGCTCTTATTCACATCTTCGATAAACTCAATAATACATCTTTCATGGGGGCTTAATGCTCAAATATATAGAAATATAGTTTATCACAATCTATAATTCCTTTCGTAGCTTTTTAAGGAAAAGTATAGAATGAGACCATTTATCATTGGTACAAAGTGGTCACAATTGATCTTGATCATTGGATGTAAACTTGGGCGGTTACATTTATTCCATTGACCAAATTCAAACTTCAAAAGAAATTTTCTTGAACTTTATGATACACCGAGGCTATCAAATTTCACATTGAATGGCTGTAATTAATTGTGACCACTTTGTACTAAAGGTAAATGATCTTATTGTATATAATCCCACGTTTTAATACATTGGAAGCTCCTTTTGAGAGTGAGAGTGAGAGAGATGGTCTATTTTCTATTAAAAAATGTGGTAGTCTCTTGATGGTTGGATCTCTTTAGAGTGCTTGACATAGGGACCCTAAAATTTTATATAATTACAAAGACGATCGGTCAACCTATTTTTATTTTTATTTTTCAAAATTGCCTCTTAGTCAACTCAAATTTTATTTTTTATTTTTAGTTTTTTTTTTAGTAGGGCAGTACTTTAAGCTTTAAAGCATTGTTCTACTAATGAAAAAACTAAAACAAACAAAAACTAGATGGACCGAAGAGCAATTTTGTAAAAAAAAAAAATTGACCGACCATCTTTATAATTTCCACATATAAGTGGAACATTTCGTAATTTACCTAAAATTTCAAAGTTTGTACATAAATCACTCATCTCTTTGTAATTAAGGCTACAAAAACATTCGAAATTTCTCAAATATATGAGAGAGACAGGATGAGATTGTCTGATCAGGTAATCTCGATGGTTGGATCTCTTTGTAATTAAGGCTGGGAAAACATTCGAAATATCTCGAATATATGAGAGAGATAGAGAGAGGTGGTCTCTTGGATCTCTTTGCAAATAAGGCTTGGAGAACTTTTCTTTAAAGTAATTGTGGTTGCTTTGGTAATTGACCAGAAAAAGGAATCCAGCCCTCAAAAAACTTCAGACGGGTTTCTCTGAGAAGATTTTTCTGCTGTGTTCGTAATTCAACAAACAAATCAACGGCCTTAACACCGAAAAAAAAAAAGAGAAACAAAGTTTAAGCAATCTCTCAGTCATCATCATAAAAGAAGATTGACCATTAGGATCCACAACATTTTACAACAATATAGCCCCTGTCATCGCAAGCACAATGAAATATTGTAGGTTTGCAAGTGGACAGGGTGACCCACGCGTTCTGGTCCAACATATGTGGTGCATGGGCTGGGTACTGATCTAGAAATCCTAGCCGAGGCCCGACAAGCCCGATCAAACATAAAGGACGGGCTCCTGACCGGTCCTAAAACTTGGTGGGCCAGTTTTGGAAAGGATGACACGGGCCGAGTACTTGGCCTTAGTCCGCGTAACTTGGCCGGAGTTGGGCCGACTAGCAAAAAAGTGTTAAAAAAACACAAAATACAGAAAATCTTAAAAAATAGAAAAATACATTTACAGTAAATGAGGTAAAAATGGCAGTGGAAAATGGATTTTGAAAAAGTTAATTTGTGATCGGAAGTATTTTAGAAATAATAAAATAAGGAAATATAAAAATAAGTACGGAAAAAGTTGATATAAAGTTGCAACCTTAAAATATAAAGTTAAAGTTGCACTTCATAAATCTATCGGAAAATGTTGTTTTAATTTTGAAAAAAACACTCTAATTGTTTATTTTGGCATCGAGATGTATGAATATAAAAAAAAATAAAAAGATTTTGAGTCCTAATAAGAGTGCATCTTGCAACACGTTATTTAGACCATCTATTTTCAAGATTTTTATATGTTTATAGATCTACTTGATTTTAATCATTTTTAGAGTTTAAAATTTTTATAATTAGATATGAAAATAGAATTTCAGATAATCTTAATAATTTTTTACACCAAAATTACATATTAATGTTGATGATAAAATTTGGGGGTGTGCGATAATTGGATTGTTTAAGGTTGCACTCTTATAGAAACCACACCTAATAAGTATTCATGATCAAAATACTTTCAAATCGTTAGATAGCAAACATAAAAAAAAGACCACATTACAAATAAATTTCTTATTTTATTTTTATTTTTATTTTATATTTTTTTAAATTCTTTTTTAAGATCGACTCCCGAGTTGGGATACTCGGACGCGTCAGGGTAGCGAGCCAAAGTTATTCGGACGAGTCCGATCGGTCAAACACTAAGCTGGGAAATGCTATGGGCCCGGGTTCGGCCTAGCCCAACCGCAGCTCGGGCCATTGCCGCCGTAAGACATTACGTTCCACTCTCCTCGTTTGTGAGTCCTTCCTTAATTGAAAAGGGGTATTTTAGTCATTAGACAATGTCCGACGAGTCCAGTTCTTACTTCTTAGTTTCTCTCTCTATAAAAAGGAAGCCGGCTTTCTCACTCCAAAGCTCAGTTTTGTGTAACAGAGCAGATCCAGGAGCTCCCAAGCTTCTGATCTGCCACCCCTAAAAATGGCGGTGAATTACCATCCTATCCTCTCTCTCCTCTTATTCTGCTTCTTCATTCTAGGGGCAAATTCCTCCGTGCATGAATATAAACAGGCAAAGTTCACGAGCAAGGGCAATGCATTTGTTGTCCATGGCGGAAGTGAGGGGATTTATGCATCACCCTTAAGCAACAATGAGAGTGCGTCGCTCTCTTATATCAGGTAATTTTTTCTCAATCCCATTAATTTGGCTTTCTTTTTTTCTCTTTTTTAGTGGAGATTCACATTGATTTAGCTATGTATTTAATTCTCTCTGAGTCGGGATTCTTCATCAATAGTATGTCTGTTTTCCTGTAAGATTTGCGTGATTTTTTAGCTGAAGTTTGTGTTTTGAGGGTTTGATTTGGTTGATTTATTGTTTTGGATCAGCAAATCTGTATAACTGGTGAAACTACTCTAAAATTGTCGTGTTTCCGTGGGGTTAGTTGCGAGTAGCTGATTTTAAGGTGTTTTGGGATTGCATTTCGCCAGTTTGTTCTATTGAATCGGTAAATCTTTGTAATCAATGTTGTTATTATGAAATGGTTGTGTTTCCCATGGATTTAACAATTTATAAGTCAACAACGTGTGATTCCTCTAGCGAAAAAAGATTTTCCTTATGATTTCTTTGCATTTCTTGTTATATTTTTATTTTATATTTTCATTATTACGGGCATGTTTGTTGATTTCATAAACTAGTGTTAGGGGACACAATTTGGTCCATGTTTCTTTCTTCTGAGCTGTTTAAATATGATAATTTCCATGGTCATTAGATCTACTCTTACTGAATGAGTCCAGGAAGTGGTAAGTTGCAAATCAGTCCAGTCTTGGTTGAGAATTCTGGGGATATTATAAAATTGCTTCATTTGTTTTTTTTTCAAAATTTTATTTGTTAAGGAAGTATCTACAGTTCTACACCCACCCTGGAATGAATCTTAAAAATTATTAATTGCAGTAAGGGAAGGGAAACTCTTCAATGACCTTGCTTTGTGCCCAGTGCATCAATGAGTATTCTGCTCACCTTGTCTGTGTATAAAGAAGGGGTGGATTTTGGATGTTCATCAATGAGTTCTTTTTCAGTTCCTATTGTTTTCTCAAGTTTGACTTCCAAAGTTGCAGTATCAAGTCCATGCCCTAATATCCTAGGTTGTGGTTTTACTCATGGACTTCATTATTGTGATTCATGATGAGGGATTCAGAAAATATGTAACATGCAGGTTTTTGAAATTAGCAGATGATACTCCTGAGAATCTACTTTGGAAATGCATAAATATTCAAAATTTGTTTGTTTTGACTTTCCATGAGATTCGAACCAAATAAGTTGTCATATTTGGGTCATATTGGTGATGATCTTAGCATCTGGAAAGGGCTTCCTTGAAGTTATTCATTCAATTGCTAGTCTGCTCAGATCTTCATGTACTTGATTAGATAAACAAACTATTGGATTTGTTCTTCGCTGTTTCCTGTATGACATGTTAGGATGCAAAAGGTTTTTGGCTCTTCGAGTAAAAAGGGACGTTGAATTCTAGTAATTTGGCCAGGAGTGGTATTCTTTGTGCAATTTCGGTTCTTATTGACCAGAGAGATGTCCACATTTCATCTTTCACAAACATTATAATGTTAAAAATATGTTTCTTTGATTTCCCTCTGCTGACTTTGCTCCCAAAACATGAATACAGATTTGAAAAGATCAAATTCAGAAGACCTAAGGAAGCAATAGCTGCTGGAGCTAAGGGCCAAACTGCACTTGTCCAAGCGATAGTTTTTGAGGTTGAAGACCGAGAGTCAATTGGTGGTTCTGCCTATGGAGGTCAAAGAGCTGTATGTTGCACAGCTGATCTTGCCAAGTTGGGAGCTTGTAAACAAGGTGAGATTATTTACCGCCCTTCTAAAACCAAGTCTAACTGGCCCCAGGTGTTCAATGTGCATTTCATAGATGACAACCTTTTGGCATTCATGGAGTCAAAAACCATACCAATTACGAGCACCGGAATGTATAACCTCTACTTCATTCACTGTGATCCAAAACTCAAGGGACTGATTATGGATGGCCAAACTGTTTGGAAGAACCCTACTGGCTATCTACCTGGGAGGATGGCTCCCCTTATGAACTTTTATGGGTTCATGTCTCTTGCATTTGTAATACTTGGGCTTGTGTGGTTCTCTCAGTATGCCAGGTTTTGGAGAGAGGTTTTGCAACTGCAGAATTGTATCACGCTTGTCATTGGTTTGGGCATGTTTGAAATGGCACTTTGGTACTTTGAGTATGCTGATTTCAACAAAACTGGGGTTCGACCAATTGGAATAACTATATGGGCGGTGACATTTGGTGCCATCAAACGAACTGTTTCTCGTTTAATCATTCTTGTGGTTTCTATGGGATATGGGGTCGTGAGGCCAACCCTTGGTGGTCTTACATCAAAGGTGGTATTGCTTGGAGCCACATTTTTCTTGGCATCTGAGGTGCTTGAGTTAGTTGAAAATGTGGGCTCCGTAAATGATCTCTCAGGGCAAGCATTATTGTTTCTATCTCTTCCAGTGGCACTTCTAGATGCTTTCTTCATTATTTGGATTTTCACTTCACTTTCCAGGACTTTGGATAAGCTTCAGGTATGTGGGTTCCAAGGTCATCTTGGCTTATTGTTAACAACCTTTTTCCGACAAAGAAATATGATCATCGGGCTTTGCTATTGTTGTTTTCTTTTACTTTTCCTCGTGCATAAAAATTCAGTCGTACTTTCAATATACATGGAATGATTCATGTCCCTGAATGCAGACAGTAGCAGAAAGATTAACATGATAATTTTCTAAAGCCTTCTATTTCTTAATGAGAACTCAGTGGCTTTGACTTTCACATGAGTTGGCAGATCTATTTTGAGTCTTGTTCAATACAACTGAAACTCAAAATACATGAAAATCATAAATAACATACACACACACAAGCTTTTGAATTTTGAATCCAGAACTGATCAGGATTCCTAGATAAGATCCTTTCTCATTATAAAATTTGTTTTTTGAGAACGATTTTTGGTTGAGAAACATCTTAAATACGAACTCATTCTTCAGCTCCTGACGGGAACTATTTGAAATAAGAAGTTTTCAAATTTCATTTTCTTATAATTATCTACAGAGTGTATGCTTGAATTATGATCTTATAGTAATCAATTAGACCCATTTCTCTATTTCATTTTGTCCATAACAGTCGAGAAGGATGATGGCAAAGTTAGACATCTACCGGAAGTTTACTAATGCATTGGCAGTGGCTGTTATAGTATCATTGGGATGGTTGGGGTATGAGGTATGGATTTTTTAGTTGAATACCTTTTTTTTATTTTGGATTGTCTATAGGTGTTCGAACCCAGCTTATCAACATAAACCACATGCATATGCCTATCTGTTCGTATATCCCTGTGTATGTATGTTTACATAAATTTTATTTTTATTGAGAATATTAACGGTTATGTATGTATGTTTACATAAAACATAAACACAACTACACACTCCTTTTGTTTCCTTTTGGATTGATTTATTGACTATTTTCGTAATTGAAGTGTTTTAAAAAGCGCTAGGCGGTAGGGGGGTCCAGGCCTCCCAAAACCTGAGCAGCCCAGTAGATTTTTTTTTTTTTGGATTCTCTCTTTAAAATAGCCTCTAATAGATTTTAGGTTTCAAATGAACCTACAACCCACAATTTTACCCCTTTAGTATTAAAAAAATGACTCAAAAATATCCTCAAGGAGCTACATTTCCGCCCCTAGGTGGGGTGCAAGCCCTGGGCGGCTGCTTTCAGGCGGACACCCAGGGATATCCGCCTAGGCAGCAGCCCAGGTACTGGGCATCTGCTTTTTTAAACAGTGTTATTGATGATAAGCATGATTCAACTCCATTGAGATGGAGACCACCATGGCACATGCTATAGGACCGTATCCTTCATGTGCTACATTTGATATCTATGCAATTAAATTAGCTGAGCTGTTGTTGTTCTCTGGTTGTTCACCACTAACCTGTCATTTCGACCCAAGCTTTGAACCGGGTAGAATAATTCTAGTAGGCTGTTTGGCAGGGCATTTTAGAAAAAGGAATACTCTGGGATATTTTTCTTTTCAAATAGAGAATCTATAATGTAGATATGATTAGGAATTGATCGTCAAAGACCAAAAAGATGTAGATCTATATATTCAATCTGGCCAATTTTCAAGTTTGAATTATTGGAATAATTTTATGATTGTCTGGTAGTTCCTGTTGCAATTTTCAGATCCTCTTTAAATAAGGCCCACAATTGCTAGGCCATTCTTATTTAAGCAACCACGTATAGCATGTGTGGTCACCACAACCGTACCCTGTGGAAGGTTATTAAGCACATGGACCACCATATGCCTCTCGGATTGCCTGCATTACCTCGAAAAACTGTAGGATAGCCTGTTTTTATATAGATAGATACAGCATTTTCTGGCTTAAACTTCTAACGATCTGGTTGTTCATTGGCTAAATATATAGAGGTTTAGCAAATGTGAACTGTAAAAGAACAAAAATGTTAACTGTAGGAACAGAAGAACAGATATACTAAACATTCTTATCCCTTTGTGTTATTCTCTATAAATGATCTCAGCTTTCATATGGTATAATGTATTCTCGTTCCTCTTTTTTTTTTTAATGTTAACTTGGCATGGGTGGGAGTGGGACTGGAACTCTTGACGTCACGCTGTAGCTCTACCTACCCTGTTCACCGTGGCAAGAGCCCAATATTTTCTGGATTTTATGCTATGAGACAATTTATCTTTGTTACAAGGAGGTTACAATTGCTATTAGCCATTAGATATCGAATTGGAATGTTGGATTGTGTCATGAAGTTAGAGAAATTATTTTTGAATTGTGAATCTAGTTAATGACACTTGGAACCACCCAATTTGAAATCTGACGAACAAGAGTGATTGTTATCTCCTTGTATAAAAAATAAATGGTCTTTTTATATACTTTTCCATTCTTTCTCATTCCTTGTTTTTTTAAGAGTTCTCTTGATGATTTGTCTCATTTCAAGCTATGGCATGAAATATAGATAGCCAAAACACATCAAGACTTTTTTTAGAGTGATTAAAAAGTCTTGAGTTCTTTCGATTGGGTTGGCATATCTGTTCCATGAAGACAGATAATTTATTTTGAAATGTGAAAGGTACACGTCTCCAATTCTTTTTTCTAGCTCTTTGCATGTGGTATTTTTTCATCTATCCCTCTCCCTAATTTTGTAATTTATGATTATTAAGCTTTACTGATCAACAACTGATGCTTTTTTCTATTTTCCATTTGGTTATTAACCAGCAACTTTTCCATTTCAATTTTCCTTGTCACACAGCTCTACTTCAAGTCCAAGGATGTGTATAATGAGAGGTGGCAGAGCGCTTGGGTCGTTCCTGCCTTTTGGCAAGTCATCTCTTTGTCTCTCCTCTGTGTGATATGCACCCTTTGGGCACCCTCCCAGAACTCTACCCGGTAACTTCCCTTTCCCCCACGAGAGAGAGAGATACGCCAGCATCCATATTGGTTATGCTGGGCCTTGCACTTTATCTGTTTCTCTTAGATGGGTTTCTACTTTTTCAGATATGCATATTCTGAAGACGTTAACGAGGATTTTGATAGAGAGGAGGGCTTTTCTCTGATCAAGCCAGCATTTGTACATTCCAAAGATAACCAGGTATCCCCTTTGATGGATAGAAGCACAGTGAAGGTGGGTGAGGTCTTCCCACTTAATGAAGGCTCAGAAGAGGACAAGAGAGAGTGATTGGATTCACTGATCCGTTGGATTTTCTGGCCAGTTTTGGGGGGAGGATTCTTTGTGTGATCCCTTGGGGTTTTTATGAAGAACTCGATGTGACTTTGGCTTACCCCAAAATTTGGATAAGGTAAAGAGGTCTCTCAACATAACAGGGATTTAGGGGACTGCGACTTTTTATTTTTCGTTTTGTAGCTTTATTTTTATTTTATTTTATTATTATTTCTGTTTTTTGGGAGAATTGTCTTGTCGAATTAAACTTATTTTTGTGATAGTTTCAGATGATTTTGATATACTAGGTTCCTTCAGTTTGGAATGAATTGTAGGTCTTATGAAAAGCGGAAATGTTTGGACAGTGGATCAACTCTTGTTCAAGTTCTAAAATAACCCCAAAGGTTCAAACTTGAAAAGAGACTTGCCCTCATGGTTTGTGTATCTGTGTGCTTGTACCAGAGAGAGAGAGAGAGAGAGAGGGAGGCCAAATGAATCAACACTAACCACAATCAACACTCCAGAAAAAATGGTTTCAAGTAAGCGTAAAGAAGCAGATATCTATTTTACAACTGTCAAGGAGTTGGGGTTGGGCTTGATTGGTTAAGGTGTAGAAGATTGCCATGCTTTGCTCAACAAAACCAAGAGTCCAACATTTACAAGAAAAACAAAAAGTATGCACAGGGCAAGGCATCAGGTTCGGCCTCATCTCTTAGGTCTCATTAATATTGAGAGGTTTTGGAAGAGGATTATCTACCAAATGTTATTATATTTCTCACTCCTTTCATGTTGAGGGAGAGCCCTCATACTAATGAGGGCAACAAATAGGGGTGGCTAGGCCCTAGGTCAGCCCTAACCCTTAGAGCAGGCTTTGGACTCGGCCCTGATAGGGCTGAAGAGACCCTGGTTCTGTCAGGGCCAGGTTGGGTTGGGCCAAATAGAGTAAAGAAAAAAGAAAAACAAAAAGTGTCGGGCTGGGTGAACCGGGCTGGACTCGAGGGGCCATCGTGGCCCTGGCATGGCTTGACCCTGTCTTCAGGCCATGGTGGCCCAGCCATGGAGGCCCATCCGGGTCGTTGATTTGATATACCCAAATTTTGAAACATTGTGGAGTCCTGCGAGGACTAGTGTAGGACCTCATGGCTATGATCACCAGTGGGTTTTGGCCTTTAGAGATAAAAAGGAGGGCAAAGCACATTGAGGTGAGACAATGACCCCCCACCCCGAGAATAGATGAACTTTAGTTTGAAAAATCAACCATAATTTGCACTGGTTAGTCACTAGTTGACCTGGATAAATAGTTGACCAAGTGCGTATTGTTTTTAAGAAAATTATAGCGTCTGCATTGTGCCGATTTTGAAGGGTGTACAAGCACCCTCCCAGTATGTCAAATTAAAAGAAAAGAAAATAGATGGTCTGCATTATAGTGTTTCATTTTTAGGAAAGCTTTCTATCTAACCTCACCCACATATATATAATACATGGGACCTCTTATTTTAGCTATCAGATCTGAGTAGATGGTTGAGATGGCTCGAGTCACAATATCACAAGTTAGCTCTTAATCGTCAGATCTTGATCAGGCGGTTCATAGTTTTTTATATTTAATTTTTATTCTATAAAGCAAAATTTGGGGCATATATGGATCTGACAAGGTAGACACGATAAAATATTTATGGTGATGATAAATTATTCAGAATACCCCTCAAAATTTCAGAGGCATTTTGGTTATTTCTTTTTATGGGAAATTTTTTTTTTTCAGGTTCGCCCTAATTTAATGATGGGATGCCTAAAATTTTATCCAAAAAAATTGTTTTTAGAAATAAAAAATGAAAAATAAAATAGTGTTTGGCATGAATAATCATTGCCATTGATTCAAATCAAACGGCTAAGAAGTGAGATCGCAAATAACTTATATGTTGTTGGGTCACACATAAAGCTTTTCCTTTGTTTTTTTGTTTTCCTACTGATCAAATTAACTTGAATTTGGGTGTCCACAAACCTGAATGAAGTGCACCTAAAAATGAATATAAAAAGATTGGCAAAAAACAATTTGAACAAGACCCCCAAATTTTTAAAGGCGGTTTTGCACAATTTATTTTTCAGGTTTTTTAAAATATTTTTGGATGAACATAAATATGGCACAAACCCCTTCAAAATTTCATTTCAGTCTCATTAGTAGAAAAAAAAAAAAAATACTATATTAAATCATGGCTATCCTTTTTTTTTTTACTATCGTTTTAAAGAAGGGGAGAGAGTTTTGAGGGGAATGTTGGTGTGTGAGGGAGATAGAGGGATGGTCTTCGATTTATTAGGGCTTCAAGCGGCAGCTGAGAGCATTGGGGAGAGGGGCATAGAGAGAGAGAGAATTGGCAAGGAATTGATAAACAAACGGAGCACGTATACTATGCTCCCGTGGGAGCATAGTTTATTTCTACTCCCTGTTTCTTTCAATATGAAAAAATGGTAACCATCTTTTAATCTCTAGATTATTATTTTCAAAAAAATAAATAAATTGAGATTTGAGGTTTCTAACTCTTAGATCTCACTTTCTAAAAGTTGGACGATTTCAATTCAAGCTTGAGACATTATGTTTTTTCAAGTGCTTAGAGAGTACAATTATAATTTTTTATCGATGTTAATCTATGTGCTAAAGATATCATATCTCTAATATTTAGGTTCGTAAAACTAATTGGGGCTAGGGAGTAAATGAACCATATATCTCGGAGGGAGTAAAATATCTTTTTGGAGAACATTTCTATGTAAATTAGCCTACAAAATTAAAACGTGTCCGTAATAAAAAAAAAAAAATTCTAAGGAATCAATCAAAACATTAGCATAATTTACTGCAAAAGAAATAGATATTTACAATTATGTCTAACTAAAATCAATGAAAAAAATTTATAAAAAACAAAGAAATAGATATTTACAATTATGATAAAATCAACGAAAAAAATTATAAGAAACAAAGAAATAGATATTTACTAATTATGATAAAATCAACGAAAGATAATTATAAAAAACAAAAATACACGATAAAACACTCTACATCAAAAGATGACCGAACTAAAAACAGCTTTGCAGTGTGGTTAAGCTTTCTGGTGGAATATCATAATAAATGATAATACCCTAATAAATTATGATTCCCTCTCTCAGTAAGTTGAAGTTTATAATTATGAGCACTAATAACGCTTCATACTTCCATTAGTTGATAAAGAGGGTGATTAATTAGCATTATTGGAATCCTTTTATTTACAAAATTTCCTTTTATACGTAATTCACTCTAATATCATGCGAAGCCAAATTTAAAATAAAAAAACTAAAACTAATATACCATTTCAATATCGTCCGTTGCCCAAAAAAAAATTATTACATACTACTTTACTAACCAAACTTCTCTAAGTTTTTCAAATAAACACCTCCCAATCTTGTCTAAGTTTCAAATAAACACCTCCCAATTTTTTTTAGGTTTTTCCGTTTTTGAATTGGTTCTAATAAATTAAATAAAAATTATATGAGAAAGGATGGTAAGGCTTTTATAACACAAAACAATAGAAGCATGTTATTCCAAGTCCTTTCATGCTCATGGGATTTCAAGTCATTTTATTCTAATAAGAATCAAAAGATTGCAAAAGGTGTGGGTAGTTAGAGACTTAGCGGTAATCATGCAAAAGGAGTGCTTAGGTAGTATAGTAGTCATGTGGACTACACACCCACCAAACACCAAGTTGGAAGATTTTTTTATCATTTAAAAGTTTTCGAAGTTGTTGTTTTTTTCACCTTACCCTAGTTAGATAAAAAATGCAAAATACGTTTGTCTAAAACATTTAACATCAACATAGAAAATATGAATTTCTTTCAATCCAAAAGCTTTAAAATCTATAAATAAATGTAATAGAGCACAACAACAATAAAATATAAAAAATATGAATTTCTTTCAATCCAAAAGCTTTAAAACTATTAATAAATGTAATAGAGCACAACAACAATAAAATATCATGAGAACTTAGAGTCAATTATTTAAGAGAAAGGTTTCTATACTTCCTCTACAGCATAGAAGTTCTATCCTTCCTCTACAGCATAGAAGTTCTATCCTTCTTACCATCCAGCCACCCAATTTTGATCAAAAGAGCCACTCACTCTTTGATCTTAGATTCGGTCTCAAAGTATTTTATTTTTAGTTTTTTTTTATACAAATTGTATGAACATGAAATTTGGTACCTGTCATCTTCTCATTAGGGTGCACCTATAAAAAATATTAAAAATACTTTTTCGATAAAATATAATGACTAAAATACCCCTTGAATCTTTCAGAGGTATTTTGGTCATTTTATTTTATCGAAATTTTTTTTTTTTATATTTTTCCACTAGTGCGAGTTTAATAGAGGAATGGACTTCCAAAATTTGATGTCAAAATAGTTTATAGAAAAAAAATTAAAAATAAAATAATGTAGAGACGTGACATTATGATTTGGAGCAATCTTAGCCCTCCATTTAGATTGGACAGTTGGATAAGGGGAAGTATATAAGTTTTATGCTGTAGGGGAAGCACATAAAGCTTGTGATGACCTGAAAATTTATTTTCATTTCTTCTATATATGGTACACGTGTTTATAAAATCATTGTTTTTTGCTAAAATATTTAGGGGAAGTATATAAGTTTATAAAGTCATTGTTTGTTGCTAAAAAAAAAAGAGATCCAACTATCAAGCATGTAAGAGCAAATCCAGTTACAGACAAGGTTTTATACAATGAGAACGAACAAAATATTATATAAGAAAATTGATATATAGCAGTCAAAGATATATATGGACCGTAAACTTTCACCTTATCTTTTCCCACCCTAGAATTAAAAGAGAAAATTTCAACTTTTCTAATAAATGTATGTATTTTTTCCAATGTATGTGATTTTACCACCTGAAACATGGGTGGAATTAGTAACTTTCCCTTTTTGGGCAACTAATATTTTAAACTAATTTACGATATTTATTTACCATGTTGGCATGTTGTTCTTAGTTGGAATATAGAGAAATTTACAAAATTTATTTACCATGTTGGCATGTTGTTCTTAGTTGGAATATAGAGAAATTTACAATATTTATTTACCATGTTGGCATGTTGTTTTTAGTTGGAATATAGGGAGAATACATGGAGTGAGAGGATTAAATGTTTTTAGAAAGCATATAATTCATTCGGAAAAAATTAGGCACGGCACTAATAGGCGATAAGCTGAGAGAGAGAGTAGACTTAGGTGAGTTGGCCATGTGTGGCGTAGACCTAGTAGTACAACAAGTGTTAAGAGATGTGAGTTAATTCAAGTGGAAGGCTAAAAAAGGGCAAGAGTATGCCCAAAAGAACATGATTAAAAGTATTGAGAAAAGATACTGGGGACTTATGACGTTACTGAAGGTATGCCTCTTAATAGAGCAGAATGACAGAGAAGAATTCGTGCAACTGACCCCAATTAATTGGAGTATGATGATGATGATGATGATGATATAAGTTTTGAATCTAAAAAGGGAGAAAATTGTGTTTTTAGGACAGGTTTGGATTTCTGGAAAAAGAAATTTGGAAATTCTTAAGAGTGAGATTGTAAGAAATGGCTTTTTGTGGTATGTACATTGCGTTTCTTCTACTCGAGGTCACATGTCCACTTTTGCACTCACATGTCCTCATTTTTGTGTCTTAAAATGTTGACCTCATTCTGCAGTTTCCCTTTAGCCATGTCTTAATTGGTTTCCTCAGCAATGGTATTTCCAGCACAAATAAGCCATTTTGGTGTGTAATAATTGTTAGGGGTGGTTCAGACCATTAGTGTTTTCACCAGAGATTAAGCATAAGATTTGAAGTGAAAGGTTTCTAGTATTGAAGGGCCATGAGAATATACTAAAACTTTGTCCCGACTCTTTAACTTAACTATGTAGTATATAAAGAGACCATTTAATTTAGTACAACGAGGTCACAACCATTTTTATCCATAAAATTTCAAATTAAATGGTTGTAAATGTACTGATGACTAAATTCAAAGCCCAACAAATTTTTTTTTTTGAACTTTGCGACGTATCCCAAGCCATCTATTTGAACATCTAATGACTAAAATTAATTGTGACTTCTTTGTACTAAAGATAAATTGTATTATAGTATACAATCCCATAAAAGTACCCAAAAAGACCAATTTTATTGCCTGAACTTTCACTTTGTGCAATGGGAGGAGAACAACAAATTGCTTACCAATCAAAATTTTGGTCTCCGTTTCTAATGATCCCCATGAAACCAATATTTTAGAGAGTTACTGGTGGGTTTCATATCAGAGACACAGGCTTTGTTCCCTACATTCTTTCATTTTTCCTAATTCATTGGCTGAAGGATAATGCTCTGTATTCTCATGGTAGAGACTTGGTAACTTCTTTTGCAAAGCTCTTCTTTGGATTGGTAACTAAACCTTGCATGAATTAAATTAAACAGAAATTTAAGTGATTCCCAATTTTTGATTTCTTATGCATAATGTCCTTTGCTCAGGAGTTAAAAGAGGCAATGGCATATCAATAGGCAACTTAAAAGGAGTTTTTGCCACATTATTTTGATTTGGACTTTCCTTCGAGGTGCCAGTACTACCAGCCACATTTGACAGGAGGCATATTTGTTTGACATTATCATTTACAATTTGAGTATAATTTGATATTTTCCTTTTCTTGAGTATCTCATGGCTTTTTGTAGCTTATCTCTCCAATAGCTTAATAAGCATTTTATCTCGCTTAATTTGCTGGTCACCTCTTTAGAAATTCGGAATTTCAGTCGATCGTCTAGGATTCATTGAAATACCATATTATTGGAGCTTCTTGTTGCCTTTCACTATTGGATTTTCTTTTGAAAAAAGTTTGGATAAGGTTGCAATCTTAAAATACAGAATCAACTTGCACCTCAAAAATCCATCATAAAAGGTTGTTTTGATGTTGGAAAAACCTCTGATTGATCATCTCAATGTCAAGATATGTAAATATGAAAAGAAAAAAAAAGATTTCGAATCCTACAAATAATATATCTTACGACACATTATCTAGACCATTCATTTTCAATATTTTCATTGTATTTATAGATCTACTTGATTTAAACAATTTTTAGAGTTTAAAATTTTATAATTAAAGAGGAAAATAGATTATCAAGCCATCCTAAGAATTATTTACACCAAATTTACATTTATGATAAAATTTGGAGCTCCGCCTTAATTTGATTGTTTAAAGTTGCAACCTTATGCAAACCACACACCCTTTTCTCTTTTTTTTTTAGTAAGAGTTACTTATCATTGAGATTTGTCATTATAAACAGGATTATATTTTGCAGTATATATTTATTTTGTAAACTCACCCCGAGTTTTACATATTGCAACAAGTTCTGACTAAAAAACAGGAGAGGGGGGGGGGGATGCAATTTTAGTCAGCTATAGCAAGATATTCGATGAAAGGTCGAGCATTAGGGGCAAAGGAGAGTAAATGTGACTGCTTTGCCAACTCAAAGTCATCAAATTGGAAGGCGGGAGAACAAGTGCATCCAACCAGTGAGAAATTGAGCTCAGGGTCCCTCCTTGGAGCCTTTAGTAGAGAGCTTCCATCTGATGAGAAGGTCTCGATATCCTTGCTGGGAAAAGAACCAAACCAAACATAGGGCCGCACCACGTATTGGAGCTTTTGGCTGCTGGCTAAGTCAGGGCCTAAGACGGTGAATTTCACCTTGCCGTCGTCTCCAAGCTCAACGACCTCATCATATGCCAAAAAGAGAGATAAAAGACTAAAAGATGTGTTCTTTTATTGGGCAATATTTTTTTTGAGAGATCAAGAGAATAGATATTTGGAAGATTGAGAAACACTAAATAGCTGGTGCCAACATTCAAGGCATGTCACAGATGGGCCATGAACGATTAACTAAAAAGAATATGAAGAAGATCTAAGGAAAAGTCTGGCCAATATAGTCATACACAAGAAAGAAGAAACTAAATAGGAAAACATTGACAAATATTATGGGTAACCTACACTTTCAAAAACAAAGACACCTACTTTCTTACCCTCCTTCTACATAGGAATGAGCTTGTATGTGTGTGTGTAGGGAAGTGATTCTGTAGAAAAATGGTGTACATGCCTTGTATGACAGCTCCACAACTGTTGGATCCCATCCAACCTTCAGATGTGTGTGTAACTACATTAACAAATGACTAAGGGTGCAATTTCCATACGGACGCCTCCGTAGGTGTGGAGGTATGGTGCCCTTCAAATTTTATCATGGTATATAATTTTGATGTAAAATGTTATTAGGATTATCTCAAAATCTATTTTTATATCTAATAAATTTTAAATTTAAAAAATGGTCAAAATCAAGTAGATCTATAAACATATGAAAATCTTGAAAATGGACGGTGCAAATAATATGTTGTAAAATGAACTATTTCTGAGACTTAAAATCTTTTTATTTTTCATAGTCATACATCTCGATCTTGAGATGATCAATAAAGGGTTTTTCAACATTAAAACTACATTTTCCGATGGATTTTTGAGAGGCATTTGTAGTTCTACATTATAAGGTAGCATCCTTATATAAACTTTTTCCAATTACTAATTGAATCCCTATTCACATCTCTGAAGGTTGGATAGCCATCCAATTTTCTTCTAAACAATTTCACAAGAAAAGAGAAGTTACTCACTGTGAGCGGGTCCCCCATGTAAAAATGCCATGTTTCAGCACAGGGAATGCGATGGATAAGGGAGATGTTGCCAGATGGTAAGAGGAAGTAGATGTTGGTGCTGATGGGCCGGTCCACTTTGTCTGGAAAACACGCAGAACAGTATCAAAACAAGCATCGAGAAAAAGAAGCCCAACAAACTTCCTAGGAACTTTGGCAACACTAACTGAAACTCCAAGTTGCATTAAAAACTGGAATAAAGGAATTCAGTAAAGCTTTGAAGTAATTCACAGATCAATTGATGGTGATAATAACTTTTCTTTTTTGAGAAACTTAACTTTGAATTAAAGGATGTGAGTGCAAGAAACTGGGTGAACCACAAGTGGGTGTCCCAGGGGAAAGAAACAGAATCAGAAGGCCTTCTTTTAAAAGGTTACAATCGAAAGAGAAACCCAAAAAAATATGGCGATCCAAAGAGACATGCTAGTTTCCTGCCAAATATGCCACTGCTTTAGCGAGGGTGTCGGCTTCCTGGTTTCCTTCTCTCCAGATATGTCTCCAAGAGATGTGCATGTCCCTACAAAGGGATTCGATCTCATCAAAATACCGAGCCAAGCACCAGGGAGGTAGGGTGGAGGAGGGCGTCATCCAAGAGATGATGTTCTTGGAATCTCCCTCAATAGTAATAGAGAGGAAGGATAGGGATTGAACTTGCTTGAGTTCTTCCAAGAGGACAACTGTTTCAGCCTCCAAAGAATCAGCATGACCTATAGGTTTAGAGATAGAGGCCATGGTTGTACCAAGGTGGTCCCTGACGATAGCCCCTACTCCCGACGGCCCAGGATTTATGACGGAACATCCATCGAAGTTTAGCTTAAGATTAACAATAATAAGACTAACAAGGAAACAGTAACAATAATACAATATAATTTGCCATGAGAACGAAAGAACAAAGTTCACTAAAAGATGTACTGCTTGAGTCCATTGGATATAGTTTCTTGTCAAATGCTTTTTTAATTACCGAAATTGTTTTTCTCTTCATCCACTGCGAAATTTCATCTGCCCTCTGGTCTGATTTGCTCCACCTCTTCAACGGGCGTTGGATAACTCCTCAGTTGATTCCCCACCAATTCTCTACCTGCCTTCACACCCCCTGGACTAAAGCTGGCAACTTACTTTGGAGGGCCTCCATTGCTGCCACCCTGTGGGCCATTTAACTTGAAAGGAATAGCAAAATTTTCAGGGGGTAGAAAGCCTCGATAGAATCTTTGATAGATAACTGTCGAACACTAGTTTCCTTCTGGCCTCTGGTCTGATTTACTCACATATCTCCATCCACTGCGAAATTTCATCTGCCCTCTGGTTTGATTTGCTCCACCTCTTCAACCGGCATTGGGTAACTCCTCGGTTGATTCCCCACTTATCCTTTACCTGCCTTCACACCCTCGGGACTAAAGCTGGCAACTTACTTTGGAGGGCCTCCATGGCTGCCACCTTGTGGACCATTTGGCTCGAAAGGAATAGCAGAATTTTCAGGGGGGAAAAAGCCTTGATCCAGTCTTAGATAGATAAATGTCGAACCCTAGCTTCCTTCTAGGCCTCAAACCACAAACTCTTCAGAAACTTCTCTTTTGCTGACCTCCACCACAATTGGCAGGCCCTCTTGAATTTGAGGCTCACAGGATATCTCATGCTTCTTTGTGGACGCCACCTAAACAAGGGCAATTAAGCTGAATTTTGACAATTACTCTCTTGACAACCTGGGTCCTTCTGGAGTTGGGGGCATTTACAGAAATTCCGAGCGCTCTGCCCTACTCCCCTTTTCCTTACCTACTGGCTTTACGGATTCCACTATGGTGAAGGCTGTTGCTTTACTAGAGAGGCTTCGAAGATTTGACCCTAGCTGGAATACTGATTTGGCAGCAAAAGGTGACTCCAGAAACATCATCGCCTGGCCTCTGGGGCCGCTTCATGCCCTTGGAGACTTGACCAAATCTTCCATGAAATTTCATAAATTTGCATTACTTTACGAGTTACTTGGAGACACTTTTAGGGAAGCCAACAAAGATGCCGATGCTCTAGCTAGGGAAGGAGCAAGTCTTAACTTCCCCATGGGAATTGTAGACATCTTTTAAAGCCTGCATCCTCCTTTTCTTTCTAGTGTAGAGCATTTTTTGGGCCCCTTGAGGGTTTTTCTAGAGGGCACCCTTTGACTGGGTCGCCTATTTTTTGTATATGGTTTTGATTGTACCTCCTTTTATATTCAATGCAATAGTCAACTTAATCAAAAAAATAATAATTACCAAAAAAAGTTTAACACTAACATAAAATTACAAAGAAACCTGAAAACAGGAAAAAAAAAAAAGAGTTAATATATGCAAAGGCCACATCTCAAGACTTCAAAAAAGGATGTGAGAGGGTATTGAACTAGGAACATTTCAATTTGATGGATAGCAGCAATGGCTAGGAAAAATCCAAGAAAGTTAGTCTATGTATCGGAGGAGCTCAGAATCCATTACATGGGTCAAGAATGTGTTTGTTGCCAAGGCTCCGACTTCTAAAAAATGTGGTCAATAAAAATGATGCCCCAGCCAATGTTTTAAAATACAAAAGAAAAGACCACATAAGGTCTTTTCATTTGTATTGTCCTAATAGCAATCAAGCATTGACCTGAAGGAGTAAAAGAGAGGAACCAATGGCATCCACAAACAAAGCCTTAGCAACTACATGTTTGCTTAAATTGGTTTTCTTTTCTTTTCTTTTTTTATTGTTGTGGGAATTGGGGGGTATGGGGGGAAGATGTGCTGCAGCTATCATAAACAAGTGAGGGGAGCTCAACCTCGAACGACCTGTGGTCGCTCTGCACCATATTCCATAAAGGCCACCCTCATAGTTTCCATTAAAATCATCACTACTTCAAAATGGTGAAAAGACTGGCTACTTTTCAATATGGAAGAGTTCTGCAACGGAACTTTAATAATAAAGCAAAGACAAGAAATTTGGGAATCATCTATGGCGATAAATGTGTGCTCAACTTGTTAGGCATAAGGTTGACACAGAGAAAATATTTAACACCATGGAGAAATAACCAACCAGAAACTTCCTATATGGTGGTGACCTACATTCCCAATCTATGAACACACCGGATGCTGCTTTCAATTTCAGCAAGTATGAAAACTATCAGCTTCAAGGCAATTATGGACAAGTGTGAGGATGATTCTCCTTCCAGATATAACCACTGTACGTCAACAATCACACTTGCACTGGATTTTCAACACTTCCCTCTATGCAGACGAGCTTGCAAGAGATCCACTTCATGTTACCCAAGAAGATCTCAACCTGCCTTGACTCCTAGAGCACTTAAATCTCCTAAAAATGAAAGTTAGAAGGGATTTTCCTACTATCTTTTAAGCATCAATATTTAATTAAAATTTGCAAAAAGTGAGATTCTAAAACTTATAAATAAGGCAATTTGTAGAACAATTTCAGTAACTATAGGCTGAATTATACTAATGAATGTGACTTCCAAAGAAAGCCTTAAGTCTTACAAAAGTTGATGGAGTAAAGGTGATAGGCAGCATAAGGAAAATGATAATTTTAACAATCCAAAGACAAGCACAGTCAGAAGAGCTTCGCACTGAAATCAAATTAAGAAGTCCAAAAACAAATTTTAAGTTCCAGACAAGAAGAGCAATGACAGTAAATACTAAAATCAACAATAATAGAAAAGAGAAACATGAGGGAAAGGGAAGTGCTTCACCTGTGACAGCACTTACAGTTGGAGAGGTCCTTAAGAATACCTTGAATCTCCATTTAATTCATCTTTTAGTGGACAACATTGGAGCTTTAAAGGGTATGGAGGAGATTCCTAGATGTTGGGATATGGAACCACATTTAGTAAACTGGGCTGGTTGAGAAGGAATTGCAGGAATAATGATTGCTCTCAAAGGTAGGCATACTTGCGATACTTTCCCTGGTATATAAATTTAATTATTAGGCCTTAGATCATGCAGTACCTCGCCAACCAAGTCAAATTCAGAGAATTGGGCTGGCATTAAACTTCAAAGGTTCTCTCCTTTTACTTTTTAGTCTCACTAAATCCCTTTCTTCTTTATCCTAACTACAGTTTTTACTCTTCTAATCTCATAGACCAAAGTCCAGCAGATTCTTTCAGAGTTTCCGAAAGCCACACCGGATTGCCAGGAAGAAACAATAGTGGAGGACTGTTAAAAATCATCAGCTTTACCGTCAAAGAGATAAGATGGGCCTCATCAACCATCAAAGCTAATAATTAACCCAAGAAAAAAAAAAGGGAAAAAGTCCATGTATAAGATGTCAACCTTAAATGATTGAAGTAAGATGCACCTCAAAAATCCCCTAAAAGAGGGTGTTTTGATGTCGGAAAACCCTTCAATTTGACCATCTTAACCTCAAGATGTATGAATATGAAGAAAAAGGATTTTAAGTCCTAAAAATTATACATCTTGTAGTAAATTATCTAGACTGTCTATTTTCAAGATTTTTAAGTGTTCATAGATATGCTTGATCAAAGGTTATATTGACATGGGTGAGAGATATGTACGACGGAGAACTAAGAAGTGTGAGGAAAACTAGTGGAGAGACAATTGAGTTTTCAGGGACAATAGGCCTACATTAGGGATCATTGCGGAGCCCATATCTCTTTGTTTAGGTTATGAACGAGTTAACTAGGCACCTACAAAATGAGGTACCGCGGTGTTTGTTATTTACGAATGACATAGTTTTGATTGACGAGATTAGAGGTGGCATCAAGGCAAAGTTAGAATTTTGGAGGGATGCTCTAGAATCTAAAGGTTTTAACATTAGCCGGACTAAGACAGAATATAGAGAATGCAAGTTTAGTAATAATAGGAGTAGAAACGAGGAAGTAGTTAAGATTGATGGACAAGAAATACCTAAAAGAGCCTCCCTAGAGCATCTGCCCTTGTGGATTGCCTAGGTCTGTTGTACTCATCTTTTTACTCAATTTAAGGTTGACATTATCAAAAAAAAAAAAGAAGTAAAAATAAATACCTAAAAAAGATTATTTTCGATATTTTGGGTTGATAATCGGGGAGGAAGGAGAGAATGAGGAAGATGTCCCGCACAGAAATAGATCCGCGATTCTGTGGAGATGTACATCCGAAGTTTATGTGATTGCCACATACCAATGAAATTGAAGGGGAAGTTCTATAGGACAACTATAAGACTAGCCATACTTTATGGGACGGAATGTGCGCAGTCAAGAAATAACATACCTATAGGATGAGTGTAGTTGAGATGACGATGTTGCAATGGATGACTGCCAAGACAAGAAAGGATAAAATTCGGAATGAATACATTAGAAGGAATTTAAGTGTGGCTTCAATACGCAATACGATGAGAGAAAGTAGACTTAGTGGCTGGCCACTAGGTGGCTGGCCATGTACAACGTAGGTCTAGTACAACACCGGTTAGGAGGTGCAATTTGGTTCAAGTGGAAGGCCCTAAAAGGGCAAGGGGAAGGCCCAAAAGGACATGGATGGAAGCAGTGAGAAAAGATATGGTGACTTATGATCTTACTGAGGGTATAACCCTTGATAAAGCAGAATGATGGAATAGGACTCATGTAGCCGACCGCAAATATTTGGGATAAGGCTCGGATGATGATGATGATGATAGATCTACTTGATTTGTATCTTTTTGGGAATTTTAAATTTCATAATGAGAGATAAAAATAGATTTTTCAAGTCATCATATGGTTTTCGACATTGGAACTACACCTATAAACAATTTAGAGGTGCATCATACACATACAGTATAAGGAGGGTGTCTTATACAAAACTTCACCCAAAAAACCAAAAATCTAATGACAAGGGGACACGTGCATCGATTGGCAATACAATCACCAATCAGGACACTTTCAACAATGGACTCCAACACGTAAACAGGCATGCACCGAGTCATATCACAAGCAGCCTCCAACAAATATCATAATGAAGTAAAAAGTAGCAATATTCTAATAAGGGAAAATATCATAATGACAAAGTAATAACCAAATATATTCTAATAAGGGTCGATACTAAAAATAGCTACACAAAATCTTCACCATCATTAGAAGATGGCGCTATAGATCCTAATATGGCATTAGAAGTGGAGCAACAAGACATTTTTGGGAGTGAGACAAGTGACGCATTTCAACAATATCATGGCATTAACACAAGTGTGAACTCCTAATCCATCACATAAGCTATGATTTACACTAGTACATGCAAATATGAGCCATGTGAGAGAGGTGCAATGTGTGATATGCATAAAGAAAACATATTGGTCACCAAAAAGGAAAAAAACATTATGATCATTTCCAGCAACCAAAGTGATAGATCTATCTAAATCATATTTCCTTTTCCATTCACATATCTTAAAGTCATTCTTTTAAAAGATAAATATTACCACATCTTAAATTTGGCTCGTAAGTTTATCAGTGCAATTTATTATAAATCATTTCTATAATTAGTTTCAACTCCACCATGGCTGGTCCCAAGTTGGTCATGCCAGTTCCAAGCCCAGAGAAAGGAGGGATGTGTTCGGTGGGCAGCGAGCGTAACACTTTGCCACATCTTTTCAAGAATCCTGAACCAATATGGCGGAATAGGATTCGTGTAGCCGACACCAAAGAGTTGGGATAAGGCTCGGATAATGACGATGACAGTGATGATTTCTATAATTAGTTACTATGATACATAACCGCCCTATGAACTTAAAGATCCAATGGAACTTCATCCACATATTTTTTTAAATATGTTTTTATATGTGGCACAGGGGAAATAAGATGAACCTAAGACTTCGGTTGCTGCAATGAAAGTCGCATCTTTTTGATCCCCCACCAATATAATATTGCTTCTCGTGACATTCCATCCTTTTTAGCATGAACTAGTGCGGCTCTCATAGCTCCCACTCTAAAAATCATTTTCTTGTACGCCTTCCAATGTCAATACCAAAAGATGTATACCATCATCATCTAATAGTCAAGGAGATTCTCAAGCTATTTCTACCAACCTCAATTAGAAAACTGTGTAAGTGGTGCGTCATAACCACCACATCGGTTAGTGATTATAAAAGTTGTTAGAGCCCACATGATTTGAGTTAGCACATGGCCATATGTGAATTATAAACCATCCATGTAGGTTTCCAAATTGGAAACGCTGCCCTAATTAATATATGTATGTCACCTGAGTCGTAAAAAATCTCCTTCGAGGTGAAATTATTGGCTTCATTTTCAGATAAGACCATCTAAGCTCCTTGACAGTAAAATTGATGAACCTAATATAGTCTCCCACCATAATTCCTTGCAACCAGTCATAGTTGTGTTTGCAGACAAATATGAGGGGTGACAACAATCGAAGCCTCCTCTACCTCTATTTATGGCTAAACTAAATGAAAATTAAAAGAATTGGTAGAAAAATGGGCTCCATCAAATTACAGACCACAAAAGGTTGACCTAAGAGCTTTCTTTCTATAATCTGCTAGCTGCATTGGCAAGAGTTTCGCCAAAACGAAATGTTCTGAAAAGATTTCAAGTTCAAGGAAAGTACATTAAGCATGCAATATAACATAGAAAGAGAGAAAAATGATAAAAGGGAAGAGGAGCAGCCTACTAGGTCAAGCCAGGCCCATACGCTTGCAACTAGGAGTTGCGGTTTGTATCAAATCATCAGATAGAGGCAGTGCGAAGGGTTAAGGGACAAGTTCCTTAATCCTTGAAGGTGCTTGAGCTGGAGATGCATGTGTTCGACTGAATTTGAAGTGTCGATTGGAAATTGCAAACAGTTGAAGGCCTTAGAGGAGAGGTGCCTATGGCAGTCTATGGACCATCCAAGGCTACAGCACAGCTAGGACACGAGGCTTTTGGGTAGTTTGTAGTCTTGGAGAGAAAGGGTTGGAGCTTGCTGGAATTCCAAAGGTCTCAAGGTGTCTAGGAACTAGGGCTACAGTTTTGAGCCCTAGGGTTTCTAAGGTTTGAGGGTCAAAATGGTAAAAGGGGCAAACTATTGTTAAGGGACCAAAATATATGGTTCTGACCATAAAACTGAGTTTTGAAGTGGTGTATGTAGGCCTCAGGGAATGTAACTGCTCCCACCAAGTGGAGGCTCAATCTGACCATCCATCTAGCTGCAATGCATACTGTATCTCATGCAACACAGTGTGCATCACAGGATGTTGTGGGCCCAGTAGCTTAGTGGCCTTTAGAATGGGGCATTTCAGGCAGTTCTTGGGCTTGCAATGCGAATGCGACTCGTGTTGCTAATCCTGAGCTCCCTGGAAAAGAAAGAGGTTAAAATTGGCTCTGCTTGCATTTAGTGTTGCTTGCAACACATTATGAGTCACATGCGATGCAATATGTGTCACATAGGAATGAAACAGAATTTGCAATGAACAAAATTGTTTTGCCATAACTTTTAAACCATATGTCGGAATTGAGTGATTCTTGGATCGTTAGAAAACTTATGACATCTTCTACAACTTAAAATCAATTTTAGCCCAATTTTAGATGTGTTTTGGAGCGGTTATGGATTTTGGTTTCTAACATGTCAGTTTCGGGATTTCCAGGTGTCAGGTTTGTGTAGATAGTTTTCTGAGTCTATTAGGCTTGAGAGGGTCTGGGATGACTAATGTAAGGTGTTTACTAGCCTAGACGCTATGGTTTTAACTTTAAGCACCTTGGAATTTCCCTAGCAAAGTAGGGTGCCTACAAGTTGTTAGCAATTTTAAAAGAATTTACTTATCTTCCTTCATTTTGCAAATATAACTCATTGTCAAACCTCCAAGATTCACCATTCTAAAGCTCACGGTATCAAGAATCTACATATGGTCAGATG
Organism: Amborella trichopoda; assembly: GCF_000471905.2. The sequence goes on from NW_006497396.1 coordinate 1,378,252, forward strand.
GTGTCTACAAGTTAGAAATTTTAAAAGAATTTACTTATCTTTCTTCACTTTGCTAATACAACTCAATGTCAAACTTCCAAGGTTCACCATTGCAAAGTTCATGGTGTCAAGAATTTTGAAACAAATGGTCTGGTTTATAGTATCTAAACATCAGGCATCTATTAGATACATGGAAGGCTAAGTCTACGTGCTTAAGATGAACAAGTCAAATAATGAAAAAACAAAAGTTGACCAGCTTATGGGAGAAATAAGTACAACAGAGAAAGTTGCATCTAGTGAAGTCTTTCTGTTTTCGAGAGTTTGACGGTTGTTTGTGTACGAGTAGGTTGGTTCTTTTTTAACCTGGGAGTAGCTACGGAAGGAGTATAGTATGCCATGATCTCAAACTGCTATCACATTTAGCAGTATAGATATTGATGCTGATTGAGCAAGATGTCCTCTTGAAAAGAGATCCACACTGTATGTTGTACTGTTTTAGAATTAACTTTGCTACCTAGAGTAGTAAAAGTGAAGTGTAGAAGGCCGCTTCAGTGCAGAAGCAGAAAATTGGCTAGGGCATCAACATCATGTGAGAAGGTGAAGGTGCCCCTCAGAGTCCTATCCCACTCTATTGTGATAATCAGGCTGTCATCTGCAAAACACTCAGCCTAGTATTTCACAAGCGCAATAAACATATTGAACTTGACAGTCACTATGAACATAAAAAATTAACATCAGAGATTATTCCCAAAAATTTTCTCAGAGATGATGAGTTAGGTCTTAAGAACTCATTAGAAAGTTGGGACCTTCATGATATTCATGCACATCTATTGTTTATGACTTTGTATGTTTGGTTTTATGTATTGTTTATGTCCATCACAAGAAAGTATTCCACATTGTAAACAGATTTTTAATTTGCACAAATCTGACATATAACGAAATAGGGTGTGGACCATAGTTATTCCATTTCTCCCTACGTGTGGTTACTCTCTCTCTACAACTGTCATGTGGAAAAACATCAGTTCACTATATTTTTATTTAAAGATCAACATTCTTAGTTGTGATGGTTTACAAATGAGTAATATATATTTATGCAAGAGATGTTTGTTTAACACGTTGTTGCTTTGAAAACAGAAGATACTTTTAATTTGACTTCCTACCTATCTGCAAAGGGAAATTTCAGATGATCCCTATGTCTTTCATCCCAAAATAATTTTCTAGATGCATCTTAAGAGCACTTACTCCAGCTGAACCGTTTTTTGTGGTTATCGTGCAATCCACACATAAAATCAAAATCACAATCCATTTGCCACTTTTCCTAGCAAAAAGTGCATTATCAAAAAGCAGTCCTTGGAATCCTATTTCTATGATGCTCCACTAAATTTATAATACCAAGCTCTGAGAATATGTTCTAATTCTTTCACCTGAAAACATAGTTGTTTGATTGTGACTGCCCTTTGCACTTGTCGGTTTTTCTTTTTCGCAATAGGAAAGTTAAGGAAATCCAATGTAATTCATAAATTTAGCCAATTTATAATGGCCTAATTTTCTTAAGTAGGCACAAAATCAACCAAACAGAGCAGCACCATCCGGTAAAGGTTCCTGAGATTAATGAATGGAGGACAAAAGAGGATGGTGGTTCAAGGGACAATAACTGGTAGAATGGCTCCTGAGATTAATGAATGGAGGACAAAAGAGGATGGTGGTTCAAGGGACAATAACTGGTAGAATAAAATCCTTGAGGGTATTTAGCTTTTTAATCAAAATTTTCATGTGAATAAGTAAAAAATAATAAAGAAAAAGTGCTTCTGAGTTTGGTATCCAGAATAATGGGTCTCAATCAAAGTGATAACAAAATCAGTAAATCCACGAGACTAATTAGCCTCAGTAACCAGTTATGTTGCATGGACACGGGTACTTGTGTAAGTGTCAAACACGGTTACAAGATGTCAGATTCCTCGTGCCAGGAAAAAAAAGATTTCAGAAACAACAAAATCCAACATAGCCAAAACTAATCAAGTATGACTTAGTTGGCTAATTTTATACAGACTTTCAAGGTTCACATTTATACCTAAATAAGGAAGAAGATCAAAGTTCATATCTGATGTGCTCAATTATCAGTGAACAAGAAGAAGAATTCAGAAGAATCTGTGCCGCTATGTGTGTCCACAAGTGTCTGACACTGGCACAACACCCGAACAAGAGAATCCATGTAACAAAGTAATGAGGCATCTATAGGAAATGTATGATGCATTTCATGTAACTCCAAGATCATACAACTTTTAGATTCAATGGCACCCAAGCCTCCCTAAACTTAATGATTAAAGGGAAAACCTTTGAATGTAAGCTGTTAATTATTGTTCTAGACCTATTCTTTTGTTTCAAAATCATAACTTTGGGTTCCCAATATCCCTCAAATTCTCAAATGACTGAGAGGGAGTTCTTATAAAGCCTTCCTCAAAAAAAAAAAAAGTTCACTTATATATATTACAAAGGAAAAATTTTATATAAAGTTGCAACCTTAAAATGTAGAATTAAAGATGACCTCAAAAATCCATCATAAAAGCTTGTTTGAATGTTGGAAAACCCTCTAATTGATCATCTCAACATTGAGTGAATATGAAAGGAAAAAAAGATTTCGAGTCCACAAAAAGTCTATCTTGCAACACATTATCTCGATCGTCCATTTTCAAGATTTTCATGTGTTTATAGATCTACTTGATTTGAACCATTTTTAGAGTTTAAAATTTTATAATTAGAGATGAAAAAATATTGTCAAGCCATCCTAAGAATTTTTTATATCAGATGAAATTTAGAGGTGCTCCTTAATTGGATTGTTTAAGGTTGCAACCTTATGCAAACCACACCCTGTTACAAAACAATATACTCAAAAATTCCAAAATGGAAGAATTGATAAACTAAACATTCATTCAACATGTATAGCCACTAAAACAAGCAGGATGAATGATACCCATCAGTCCTTTTTCCTGAATTGGTACAAATAAATATTCAATAGTTCATTTGATTTGAAAACCAATGAATAGATCTAGAAACTGGATCACATACTAGTGATATGAGTAATCGGATAAAACAAACATATATGTACACTTATAATAATGAAATGAGGGTGAAGGGGATTGCTTACATTGAGATGGCAGCTGAGATTTTTTGAGAGTGACTGAGGTATCCCTGAATGTTTCAGCATAGTAGCCTCCTTCTGGGTGGGGCTCTAGATGCAGCAGGTCAACAATTTCTGATACTCTTTTGGAACCCATCTCTCTCTTCTCTCCACTCTTCTCTCCTCTCTTCTCTCTATAGTCTCTTATTAAGTCTCTGTGAGCAGGGTACATACACAGAGTCAACTGGTTTTTATTTTTTTATAGAGTGAGAGGCAAAGGTCATTTTTTCTCATGAAAATTTACGGACGGAACTTAAAACAAATACAGATTCGAATTTGGAAAAGGACTAGACGACATTGAGAAAACCCATTACGGCTCTAAAATCAATTTCCATCATCCATAATAAAATTGGAAACTCAAAAAATGTCATAGATCCTGTAAATCTGGTAACACTTATTTTTAGGGTGGAATAGGCAGACTACATGATTTGTTGCTACGCGATTTTTAGGATTTGAAATTCAAAATTTCTTTTACAACCATAATGTTCAATTAACATTTTAAAGCAATGGTTTAAAAAACGGATCGGTGACCCCGATCGAGCTTCCAAAAAACCGATCCCGATCCGGATAGAAAATCGGGTGAATCGGTCAAAATAAAGCTTAAAAAAAATTCAAAAAAATTATTAAAATTCATTATAAATATTGTTTTTTAGGAATTCAATAAAAAATGAGGATACTCCATTAAGAATTTTCATGTTTTTTAATGAATATGCGAATATTGATATGTTCTTTCCC